>CATIWF010096321.1:0-12946 GCA_949630135.1 Balakata baccata
ATATCATGGACTTTCATTAATCAGTTTAAGATCTATATCAATTCATATGCAAATGAATACTAATATAATGAAAGAATGCCTTTATGAATGTGTACACTAAGTGCTTAAGGCGATTACCTTTTGGGCACATCTCTAACACTATTTATAGTCCTTGAGCAATTAGGGTTCAAGACCCTCACTCAAAGAATCCTAATCTAATTAGATTTTCTATTCTGACATCGGTCTTGATCGGGACACATATTTCCCAGTCAGGAAATGCCTAAATCAGGTAGTTCTTGATCGTGACATCCCATATGTCCTGATCAAGAATAAGTGCAATTATGGTCTAGTAGCAAATTTCGATCAGGACACGTATGTCTCATCCGAGACCTTCGTCCCAATCAGGAATGGAACATTCCCGACCGAGAAACTGGCTGGACCAGACTTTTCTCCCTCTGTTTTGATCCAATTTAGCGGCCCATTTTACTTCCTCTACATACCTTCATTGCATGTGACCCATTAGGTTTCCAATTATATTGACCACCCAGATTAACACTTGATCTTGAGCAAGTCATGAACGGTATCTAGCAACACATCATGACCCTCAATTGACCGGAAAGTCAGTGGTTTGACTACGAACCTTTCTCATAAGCAATATTTGTGCAATTCGTCCTTTCACCCTCACTATACCCCACTCGATTCAGAATATGATCTAAGTCTCAGCTCCCACTAGACTGACTAGGTCACATCTAGTCCAAGTGATGTTAGTACTTGTCACCGAGACTCATTACTCATAAAGATATGTCTCTGAAGACCTTTTTCAAGACAATCCTACTTTGGCCAAAGTTTCTCGAGTAATGATCCCAACAAGTGGCCATTGATATACTCTCCTTCTAATAGAAGCGGTGAACCCTCTATTAGCTACCCAACTGTCTTTAAATACCTCAAACTATACCCAATCACCACCCTATGAGCGACCTCTCCTAGAGGCAATAAGGAATGGAGTCAAAGTACAAGATTAATAATAAAATAACTTTAAGCACCTCAAGACCAAGGATATTTGCACTATTGATATGATGAAATTATCATTGACATATGTTTAGAATACCCATATGATAATTTCATAGCGGGTCTCCGATGTATTAACTACTCTAGCAAGCATCGACATGTTAACTCTAAACATCTCATGCTTATAGTTTATGAGAACTACTACTTGATACAATCAAGGAATAAAACAAGTGCTAGCCTGTCCAAATCAACGATGTCGCATCTCATTGATCCTATGGCTACGGATGATTTAGATATAAATGTAATTACACATGATAGGAATCTCACTATCCTAATCCCATCATAATTTTCTCCATGCTATGTTTATATCATGGACTTCATTAATTAATTTAAGATCTAACCAATTCACATTGTAAATGAACATTAATAAATAAAAATGCCTTTATTCATATCAATGAAAAGTGTACATATAGTGCTACAGGTGATTGCCTTTTTTGCATTTCTCTAACACCTAATACATACCGATGTATGTGGTCCAATGTTTATGCATGCCAAAGGAGGTTGTTGCCCAAACAAAACACCAAGAAGGGGAGGGATGAATTGGTGGGAAAATAAAAATTCTTGCACACACAAGGAAGCTAAAAAGATAGAAGAGATAGAGATAATTTTTATAGAGGTTCGAGTTTTAACTAACCCTACTCCTCTCTCTAATCTCAATTAAGTATTCACTAATCTAACCACTTAGATTACAAATGGAGTTTCAGCTAGCTCACTCCCAATTAGGTGTTTTTTCAAGGTTAACACTCAACCCAAATTTCCTTTTTGTTTTGATGGCTCACACTACCCAATTATAAGATTACCCAAGTGTTTTAAGTCTAACACTTGAACCCTTACAAAAGCAATTAATTGAAGAAAGATTGAGAAAATAAATTGCAAGAGTTTTGGCACTTAGAAAGTAGTTGGATCACTTAAATGGCCTTTTGGTAGGGTATTTGCATTGATTACCTACCAATTAGCTGTTACAAATTGGTGCCATAACTCTTTCTAACATTCTCTTATAAGTGCATTAAATGCTATCCGTAGAGAGGGTTTCCCAGTCAAGAACATGGCTAATTTTGATACATGGCATCCTCTAGTTGGCTGAATGCTCTAACAACTAGTTTCTATATGATTTTCCCAGTCGGAACTTACCTGATGATACCATACTTAGGTCTTGGGTCTGTAGGCTTCGAGTGCTTCCTGGTTGGGACCATACTTTCCTGGTCAGCACATCATTCAGTTTGACTTCCAGATGACATGGCACACTTTAGTGGAGTCTCTTCTTCAATGGTCATGTCCTTTTGAATTTTCCGATCAGACTATAACAAAACATGTCCCAGTCCGGAAATGGTATGTCCCGTTCGGGACATGGCCTATCCCTATCTGCTTCGTCTTCTGAAACTTTGGAAGAATCAAAAGGCATTTCCTAATCTAGACATGGATTTCCTAGTTTGTATTTCTGTCCCAGTCGGGAGTTTCACGTCTTTAGAAAATATTTGACTTTTTCAATGAGAAACTCACAACTAAAATGTGCTAAAACTTTGAATATTATCAAAACAACACTCAAAGAAGATGTTAGTGACATTTAATTTGAATGTCAAGATCAAAGTGGAGAGTAATCACCCTAAGGTTAACAATCTCCCCCTTTTTTATTTTAACAATCAAACTAGGCAAAACCGGTCTAGACATGGATTTTCCGATTTGTACTTCTGTCCTGGTTGGTAGATCAATGTCCTAGTTAGGAGTTTTATGTCTCCAGGAAATACTTGACTTTTTCAATGAGAAACTCATAACCAAATATGTTGAAACTTTGAACACTATCTAAACAACACTCAAAGAAGATGTTAGTGACATTTAATTTAATTGTCATGATCAAAATGGAGAGCAATCACCCTAAGGTTAACAATTTTCCCCTTTTTGATTTTAACAATTAAACTAGGCAAAAATAACTAATTGATAGTGCTTTTATCAAATTGACATACTAAATAATAAGCATGCAAAGTTTCACATCATTTAAAGGCAGAAAATGCATTGAATAACTTAAGTCAAAAAAGGTTATTAAAGTCAACATATTTGACTAACTTATCAATTTAAAAATAAAGTTAATTTTTGCATAGTTGTAATGTTCTTTCTTCTCCCCTTTTGTTAATATCAAAAATAATGGATGCATATCAAGCAAAAAAAAAAAAAGCAATCACCAATGAGAGTAAGAAATAAACATATTATTGAAGAACAGAAATGTGTTACATAAAAAGAGAATGTATGATCTAAACATGATATAACCACACATCTAAGTACTTAGCCTAAAAAACAAAAGACAAGGTAGAAAAGCAGACTAAGTTATGCATCTCCTTCTTCATTACTTGCCTCATCTTCCTCTTCACCACCCTTTTCTTCTTCATGAATGCTTTTCTCCCCCTCAAATGGTGGGACTTGTTCAAAGCTATGAGTGCATACATTAAGATTGAGTTGCCCTTGCATGCTTTCAATATCCAAATGAAGGTGTTGCATCATATCCCTCATGGTATTGAAGGATTGCATTTGAAAGTCATAAAGACTTTACAAGGTGATATGTTATGGTGGAGAAGGTAGTGGTGGAAGCATTTCCAGTGCACTTGACCCTTCTCCTCCTATGGAGAGCCTTGCGTGCTTTCTTATAGCCTCTTGAGTGGCCTTTTGGGCTCCATGCTCTCCAAAAGCATCGAAAAAAGTGTCAAGCTCTTTGAAAGGCCTTGCAATTTCCTTACAATTGAGGAGATATTGGATGTCCAAAAAGCTCTCATATTGAGAGTGAGATGAAGAGAAAATAGCACAATTTTCATCCATCATGAGATGAAGATACCTTGCAAGATTAGTGATTTATGCATAAAGAGAGATGGTTCCTTTGGTAGTGGAGGCCATGGATTGAAATTTGTCAAGAAGAAGATGGGCCACATTAATAGGTCTTTGGTGAATCATGGCATAAAGATATAGAAGGTCTTCATGGGTGACTTTCTCGTTACTTTCACTTCTTATATTGATGGTGAAAGTGATGATTCTGTGCAGGATGAAGTGAGAAAGAATCTTGATGTGTTTAGCATTAGATTTTTTATCAAGACGAGTTTCAAGGGAAATGTTTTTCCACACATCAAGGGGAGAAAGATGTATGGCTTGAGTATTGATGAGGCCTACCTTTTTGAAGCCAAAAGTATCCGCAAATTGAGGCTTTGTCATCTCTTGTGGTTGGCCAAAGAGATAAAATTGAATGCCATAATAACGGAGAGGGTGATTTAGGTCTTTAATCACTTAAAGAGTGGAAAGGAATTCGATGATGAGTTCATCATGGCCATCTTCAAGGGGCATGACGAAATTTTTCCACCTCATTTCTTCAAGAGTGCTAATGACTTCATCTTTGATATCCAATTTGTCAAGATCGTCAAGATTGAGGGTGCAGTTTGATATGAACTTCTTAGCGGTGATATTGACATACCGCTTCTTCTCCTCCTTTGAGAAGGCATTGAAGATATCATTGAAGGAAGAGAAGTTGGAAGAAGAGGCCACTCCTTTGCCATTGGAGGCTCTTGATTTCAAAGTGCTAGTTTTTGGTGCCATTAGAAAGGGTGAGTAGAGAAGGAGTTTAAAGATATTGAGTTTAGAGAGAAAATGTTTGAGAGAGAGTTTTGATGCAAAAGTAAGGAAAAGAATGAGAATAGTGGGGTATTTATAGAGTTTGAAGAGGCATGTTACTGTTTGAGGTGTTTTAATGGGAGTTATGGCAGATGGATTTGCTTGGTGGCTATTACAAAAGGCTACCATTGAGGCAGTTCCAATCGGGACTGGGGGGGTTCCTGACTAGGAACCTTCCAACAATCAGAAAAATTTGAATTGTTGGACGCTGTCCCAAAAGGGACAGGTAGCTTCCCGAGCATGTACATTTAAAGAGTTGCAGCGGTTGGATTATTTTCAAATGTCTCGAGCGGGAAATGATGAATTAAAAACGGTCAATTTGAAGACAAGAAGTCACGAGGGTGAGGGATAGTGTCCCAAGTGGGACATCATTCCCGAGCGGGAGTTACAGGTACTTAGAGGATTTAGAGGAAAGAAAGGAAATATGACTAAAGTACCCTAGTGTGGCATATCATAGGTTATGATCATGAATGATTTTTGTCTCTTAGCCTATTAAATTTAAGTTCAATAGACTTAAAATATTAACTTATGTCCATTTTGGACATGATCTCTTAAAAAATGATGTCTTATATCAAATGTTTGCTCCTAGAATGTTGAATGGGATTCTTTGAGAGATTTATTGCACTCGTGTTATCATATTTGATGGGAATGTGATCAATCACTTGGCTATAATCCTTGAGTTATTGTTTTATCCAAAGAACTTGCATGCAACAACAACCCGCTGCCACATATTCTGCTTCGGTGGTGGATAAGGCAATCAAAACTTGTTTCTTGCTATGCCAAGAAACTAAACATTCACTAATAAAGTGACAAGTTTTGGATGTGCTTTTTCTATCCAAAAGACTACCGGCATAGTCAACATCCGAAAAACCAATGATATGAAATGAACTATTCCTAGGATACCATAGACCTAAATGTATGGTGCTATTAAGATATTTAAAAAAAATTTTACCGCATTCAAATGTGATTCTTTAAGACATAATTGAAATCTAGCACACAAGAATACATTATACATAATATCGAGTCTAGAGGCGGTTAATTAAAGAAGTGAGCCGATCATACTTCTATAAAGCTTTTCATTAATAGCTTTACCCTTTTCATCTTTGTCTAATTTGTTGATGTACCCATTTGAGTCTTGGCATTCTTGCATTCATCCATCTCAAACTTATTGACCAATTCCTTAGTGTACTTAGATTAGTTGATGAAGATAACATCTTTGTTTTCCTTAATTTGGAATCCAAGGAAGAATTTGAACTCACCCATCATGCTCATTTCAAATTCCCTAGTCATATACTTAGCAAATTCTTGGCAAAGATCCTCATTAGTAGACCCAAAGATAATGTCATCAACATAAATCTGAACAATAAGAGTGTCATACTTATATTTTTTAATAAGAAAAGTTGTATCAACATGCCCTTTTGAGAATCCATTATTTATAAGAAATGCACTAAGTCTTTCATACCAAGCTCTAGGGGCTTCCTTTAATCCATATAAAGTCTTAGTGAGTTTATAGACATAGTTTGGAAAAGCATGATCTTCAAAATCGGGAGGTTGCTCAACATAGAGTTCCTCCGATATAAAACCATTTAAAAAAAGCACTTTTTACATCCATTTGAAAAAGCTTGAAATTCATGTGACATGCATATTCTAATAAAATACAAATTACTTCTAATCTTGCTACAGGAGCAAAGGTTTCATCATAATCAATGGCTTCCTCTTGGTTATACCCTTTGGCAACCAATCTACCCTTGTTTCTTGTTATATTACCATCCTCATCTAGTTTGTTCCTATAGACCCACTTACTTCCAATAATTGGGTAGTCCCTAGGTCTTGGAACTAAGGTCCAAACCTCATTCCTCTTAAATTGATTGAATTCATCTAGCATAGCAATCACCTAACTCTCATTTTCCAAATCTTCATCAATTGACTTTGGTTCAATTTGAGATACATAAGCAAGCTTTGAATCAAGAAATTTAGAACAAGAACTTGCACCTTCTATAGGATCACCAATAATTTGCTCCTTTGGGTGGTTTCTCACTAACCTCCACTCCTTTGGTAGCTCATTGGTTTCTTGCTCTTAAGCTTGGAGTTGCTCCACCTCTTGAAGTTGTTCCTCTTATTCCTTATCAAGATCATTCTTCTTTGTTGAATTCTCTTGTTCCACTTGATCAAGATTAAGATTCTCCATGGAACCAACAACATCATCCAAAGGAATACCTTTCCCAAGATCAAGTCTATAGGATTCATCAAAATTAACATGCATAGAATCTTCTATAACCAATGTTCTTTTATTGAAGACTCTATAAGCTTTGTTACAGATGGAGTAACTAAGAAATATACCCTCATCCAATTTTGAAGCAAATTTTCGAAAGTTGTCCTTGGTGTTTAATATGAAACATTTGCAACCAAATACTTTAAGATATGAAATCTTGGGTTTCTTCCATTCCAAAGCTCATAAGAGGTTTTATTTAAATTAGGTCTTTTGAAAACATGGTTTGCAATATAACATGCGGTATTAGTGGCTTCCACCCAAAAGTAGATTGGTAGATCATACTTATTAAGCATTATTCTAACCATTTCTACCAATGTTCTATTTTTCCTTTCAACTACCATTTTGTTTAACAGTTCTTGGTGTGGAAAAATCATGAGAAATACCATTTTCTAAACAATAGTTTTTAAAAATATCATTTTCAAACTCTTTGTCATGATCACTTCTAATCTTAGAGATACAATATCCCTTCTCATTTTGGACTCTCTTAGCAAAGTGCTTGAAGTTTTCAAAAATATCACTTTTATGAGCTAAGAAAATTACCCAAGTAAACCTAGAGTAATCATCAACAATAACAAATGCATAATTTTTTCTACCCAAGCTAGCAACTCTACTAGGTCCAAACAAATCAAGATGCAATAACTGAAGACATCTAGAGGTGTTTACAATATTTTTGAGCTTGAAAGATGATTTGTGTTGTTTTCCTATTTGACATAGCTCACAAGTCTTATCCTTCAAATATTTGACCTTTGGGAGCCTATCTACTAGTTCATCTTTTTTAAGGCTTTGAATTAAGTCCATACTTGCATACCCAAGTCTTCTATTCCATAGTCAAGATTCTTCTCTAATAGACATAAGACAACTAGAGGAAACATTAGTTAACTTATGTAAGTCAATTATGTAAGTATTATCATCTCTTTCTCCTTTGAATATCTATTGACCATTTAAAGAGATCACTAGACATTCATTGGAGTAAAGGTGACTTTGTTTCCCTTATCACATAATTGACTCACACTTAAAAGGTTGTGTTTTAAACCATCAACAAACATTACATCATCTATAATTGAAATACCATTAAGTCCTATGGAACCAATGCCAATTACCTTACTCTTAGCATTGTTTCCAAAGGTAACCTTACCTCCATCCACACGTTTGAGACTTATTAAGAGGTTTTCATTTCCAGTCATGTGTCTTGAGCATCCATTATCCAAGAGCCATACATTTTTATTGCTTGAGGATATAAGGCACACCTATATAGCATAAAATCAAGTTTGGCTTTTAGGTACCCAAACAAACTTGGGTCCTTGGGGGTTAGTTCTTAAGAGATCCCAATGGGATTTTCTGCATGTTAATATACCCAAACTCCATGCAATAGTGGCATTGCTTAGTTTTGAAAGACTCTTGCCACTTCACTTGGGGTTTTGGCCTTATAACTTTCTTGTTTGAAATATAAGAGGAAGTACAACAACAAACATAATCATGTGTAGTGGGTGATTTCCAAAGTGTATGCTTCTTGTATAAGAAGGCAAGGTTGGCCTTTTGAGGTTTCCCTCTTAAGCCAAGTGAGCCTTTTCTAATATCTTTGAACCATTGAAATGTGATTTCAAGATTAATGAGTTGGACTTAACCGGTTTCATTGATTTGTTGAGCACACTCAAGGTCAATGGAAATTGGAGGCGATGTTGGGCAAGTGTACATGAGATGTACACGCATCAGGAGTTGATAGTCCAATGATTTATGCACACATCAATCAGTTGATAGAACAATTCTATAGTTGTATGTAGGATGCAATTGGTATGGATCAGATACCTACCAATTTGACCTAAGAAGGCTTGTTGAGCACACTTAAGGTCATTCTTAAGTTGGAATTGGATACCGACCCAGTAGGAGAACTTCCAATAGGTTCTCTCAAGTTCATAGTAAGGGCTATGGATTCGCAATAAAATAGTGTAAGTCATAATGCATTTTGTTAAAGACCTAATTTAATGCATTCATGTACATTCTCTAACGTGATCTATTTTACATCTAGGTTGCTAGAATCATCATCATCATGTCTACAAGTGTGAATTTGCGATCTTTGATGGAAACAAAACAAATTGACTGGAGCCAATTTCCTAGACTAGCTTAGAAATTTTAGAATTGTTCTCAAATCCAAGAAAATAGGATATGTCTTGGATAAGCCACTTCCTGACCTCCCCCCCTTCCCGATCCTAATGCTTCTAAAAAGGTTCAGAAGGCTTACAAGAAGCATTTTGATGATAGTGAGATAGCAAGCTGCATCATGCTTGCTACTATGTCAACTAAGTTGTAGTTGCAGCATAAGGGTATGGATGCTAACACCATAGTCTATCATCTTAGGGAGCTCTTTGCTGACCAAGCATGATTTGAAAGGTTTAAGATCTCTAAACTACTCTTCCACTCCAAGATGAATGAGGGGACATCTCTAGTGCAATATGCACTGAAGATGAATAGCTATATTGAGAGGTTGGCTGCCTTAGGATTTGTGATGGACTAAGAAATAAGTATAGACTTAATTCTTAGTGGTTTAACTGATAGTTATGCGCACTTTGTTCTTAACTATAGGATGAACCATATTTCCACCTCTATTCTCAAGCTAATCAATATGCTCAAGACAATTGAGCCATCTATCAAGAAGGACAGTAAGGTTGTGATGTTGGTGGACTCTTCAGAAGAAGAAGAAGAAGAAGAAGAAGAAGAAGAAGAAAAGCAAGGGAGGTGTGGCCAAGAAGAAAGGCAAAAAGACTGCTTCAAAAGGGACTTGCTTCCATTGTGGCAAAGATGGCCATTGGAAGAGGAACTGTAAGGCCTATTTGGAGTCCTTAAAAAAGAAGACATCTAATGTCCCATCTGCTTCAAGTATTTTTGTTATTGATGTTCATACTATTTCTAGTTATAACATTTGGGTATTGGATACTGGATGTCGCTCACACATATACACTGATTGTTATAGAAGTGCTCTTAAGGCAATCACCTTTAGCACTTATTCTACATGTTTATTTGATTAATAAGAGGCATTTTTTATTAATTTGGTATTCATTTGCATATTAAATGATATAGATCTTAAACTGATTAATGAAAGTCCATGATATGAAACATAACATGAAGGAAATCATGATGGGAAATAGCTGCAGTGGAAATGAAAGTGATTGTGTTGTATTAAATGAATGAAATTAATTAGTACACATCATCTGGTAAGAAGAAATGATCCTTTAATTTTCCAAAATTCAATAATTTGCACATGATGTCCTGTAAAGAAGTTGAAGAAGCTTTCAAATCAAGACAATGATAGCCATTTTACTTGTAAAAAGACGGTCGAGCTCAAGCTATATGATGGTCGGGAAACAACATCAACGCAATTTGGTTCTAACTAAACCACAACAGTAGTACTGCTATTGTGCGGTCGGGATATAACCTCCCTATGGTCAGGAAAAACATTTGAATTCGAATGTTAAATTGACATTGATTTTCTTCAATTGGGTCAATATAAGATTATTTTGGTGTCAATTTCTTGTAATTGCAACTTCTCTTTTCAAGAAACCAACTTTGGACATAAAAAGTCCTTTTAATAGTAAGTGAACAATTATATGCTATGAACAATTCTGACCTATATGTGAATTAAAATTCAAATTGGCCCTGATTATATTCAATGAGGTTCAAAACAATATGTTTTGTTGGGTCAAATGAATAAAATGCATGTTATAGCTACAAAAACCTCAATTTTGACACTAAAAACCCTAATACACTAGGCTATGAATAGCTCTATGAAGGTAAGGGTACACGACAATATGGTAAAGCCTCACTACTATCAAGAGTTGTTCCAACATATATAAATAAATTGGATCAGTCACAGTATTTATTAAATAGAAATTTTTTGTTTTAAAAAATAGGAGAAAGGAAACTTAAACATAAAATTCATTTATCTAAATGATAATATTCGGCATTCTACCCAGGGTAGAATGCATGCATTCACTAAGTTTTTTATTGGCATAAACCATAAGTGGCACTTCAATTTGTTTGTTTTTCTCAAACTTGACAAGTTTTTGTCATATTTGACCTCCGAACATTGTTTTTCTTACATTATTGCAACCTTTGAAGTCTTAAAAATGACTTAATTAACCATAAAGCTAATGTGGCAATAATCTCTATTAATTAATATTTCAACCGCCTTGTCAACAACTTATGACTAATAATATCTTTTCAAATTTTTGAGGCCGCAATATGGTCCAAAAACAGCGACGAATATGACCAAAAACATATCAAGAGGATAAAATGAGAAAATTGGACAAATTGAAGGGGCCATATACGGTTTAAATCGGCTTCTAGATCCCCTCTAGTTTCTAGATCTAGATCCCCATCAACTTTAGGTTTCTTTCTATTCATTTTGTCAATCAGGTCACCAAGGCTAGTCAATAAACTACAAAGTTTCTCATTGTTCTCTAATTTCTTTATCACAATATCTAAAGGTAACTCACTCAGGACATATAACGATACATGCATCAAATTTCTCATAGCATATCATAACCTTCTCTCTCTTGATTCTTTTTTAATCATTTCCTATTTTTCAATCATTGCCTTCATACAATCGAGTACCCTGTTAGGTTTTAGCTAAATTTGGAAATATGGAAACTGAGGTTTATAAATTTTGATTTGATTGCTAAAAGCATCATTATATTTATAGGGCAAAATCAATACTTCTCTAGATATATTTATTGATGGCTATCAGTAGATATGGTTTTGTTAAATGAATGAAATTAACTGGTACATGGTATCCAGAAAGAATGAATTACACTTTAATTTCCCAAAATAAGAATTAATTAGTTGATACATGGTATCCTGTAAAGAAGTTGAAGAAGCTTTAAAATCGAGACCATGACTTGACCAATTTATTGTAAATAGATGGCCAAGCTCTATGTAACACCTTATACCTATGGATATCACTTATACTTATATCATGTTGTCGTATATAACATAAAATAGGACGTAGTCCTGTTTATAATAAGGGAAAATTTTTTTTTTTTTGAATCATATAACATTATCACTTTGCAACATTTGACAACTCAGCTAAGCATCACATCCTAATTATAAACCTAATATATCAAATATGTTAACAATTCAGACATTATGTTCAATTATTTCAGTTACACAGGTTGAAGCCAAATACACATTTACACACTATTACATATTTACTAATTTATACATATGCGGATAGATAACCCAAAATACAAATGTCATGTTCCTATATATATGTGCAATGCAAGGAGAGAAATTGGTGAGGCTCGACCGGTGACCTATGATCCATGTCCTCTATATGGTATGCACCTCCAAATCGAGCTAATTACTCTTCTCTACCTGAAAGATGATGCAATTTGATGAGTTGCAACTCAATGAGAGTAATTATCAAAAGCTTTCTAAAGTACTAAGTCAGACACAATTACAAGTAGTACTTGTCATTCATACGCATTTTGCATGTCATTCTATTTATCAATATCATATGAATATAAATAATATTAAATCATTTAAACATTTCATTTGCTTATACTTGTGCTTATGTCATTTTCTTTTTGTTGTGACCAGGCTAAACAGACACAGTCCCGGGTTTCCATGTGAACATTTGCTTTTGCTAGCTAGCTTGATCATTTGTAACATTTGCACATTTGTTAGGCCATAGGCCTTTTCTTTTGCTTTTGAACATTTGTTTGGGCCATAGGCCTCTTCTTTTTCTTTTGAACATTTGTTTGGGCCGTAGGCCTCTTCTTTTGCTTTACAATGTCATTTAGCTAGTCACAATGCCTTTTAAATCCATATGCATATGCAATTTGCAACAATCATTACTTAACATTTGCATTTATATCACATTTGTATATTCAATAATCAATCACTCCATGTAAGAAAAGCCTATAACATAACCATATATTTAAGTCATTCATCTCCTTTTTGATATCATATCCATACCATAACAATCAC
>CATIWF010096323.1:0-15892 GCA_949630135.1 Balakata baccata
AATATAGTTTTTTAATTAATAAAAATTATTATAAATTGAATTAAATATAAATAAAAAATATTTTAAATATTATAAATTTAAAAATTAATTTTTAATATGAAAAGCTATTTTCTCCAAAAGCTGAACTAATTTCAAAAATTTATAGTGCAAATTTCACAAATTAATAGTTGGAATTTCCAACTACTGACTTTGTTTTTGTTTAACCAAACATTCAATTCAACTTTTGAGTTGTTAAATTGCTAAAAGTTGAAATTAATAATTCAACTTTTAGTTTGTTAGATTACTAAAAGCTCCATTTAAAAACTGAACCAAATTGGTATTTAAACTATTGACCAATTGCATTACCAAATAGAGATTAAATTCAGAGGCAGCCGAAATTTAAAATTTTTAATCTCAAACACTAGAATCACCCTACATTGATATAACTAGTTAATCCTAACTAGGGTTGGAGATGATTACCTTTTAATAGCAAAGTTTGTTCTTCGATCACACCTTACTGGATTGTCACAAACCGCAATAATTATTTGCTAAATTACCTTTAACTAAAATTCATGCAAAGACATGAAGAAATAAACATCCAAAGGAATGGGTGGGCAATAATCTCATATGCTAATAAGAGAGAATTGACCTTTGAGAGATAAGAAGAATCAACCCTTTAATTCTGTAAGTTGCAGTATCAAAATTGTCTCATAAGAAGCTATTTATAGTCCCTTAAGAGAATAAGGTTCGAAACCCATGATCATAGATTCCTAATTAGTTTAGGTTTCTTATCTCGTAAAACAGTCATAATCGCAAGGTTCCTGGTCAAGACCAAATGTTATTTTAGTCCAATAGCTTTTACATCTCGCGAGTTGGACAATCCCGCTTGTGATATAAACATTCTCTTGAAAAGACATCTCGCGATTGCGAAACATTTCACGCTCTCAAGAGTCCAAATCGGGCTCACTCTTTTGTCTGGATTCGGTTTTTCTCTCTCAGTTTTGGATCCAATCTATAAGCTCATTTTATTTTTTTTTCGCACCTTCAATGCGTGTAACCCATTAGGTTCTCAGTTATTGATTAGTTCATATTTTATAGTATTTTCTAGATTAGACTGTGTGTTTTATGCCTTTGATTTGTGTTTATTGTTGGGGAAATATGTAATTTAGTGTTATCTTTTGATGTAGAAAAATGGAGGAGAAATAAGAAGTTTTGTGCTAATTGGAGGATTTGAGCATTTGGATGGAAAACAAATTTACACGGGAGTGTGGATCTACACAGGAGTGTGGATGCTGACATGAAGAAAGGCACAGCAAATCTACACGAGAGTGTGGATCTACACGCCCGTGTGGATTTTTGGAATTTTAAAACCTTATGCATATGGAACTCTCAGTCGCTAAAGTGTGGGCCTATTTTAAAGGCTCTAATTCTGATTGGTTAAGGATTAAAGTTTGTAATTATTTATTACCTTTTAAAGTGGGAAAGAGAGTCTCAATTAGAGAAGAACTCATCTTAGATTTCTTAGGGTTTAAAATATGTTTTTTGGGGGCTGATTTGGAGTTTTGGAAAATCTCTACACTTTTACATTGCTTACTTGGGATATTTAGGTGGCAAAAGAGACCTTGGCAGCCATTCCATCTTGTTTCAGCAGTGTGGGCTACGTTTGAGAGTTATTCACCATTGAAGTTGTCAAGTTTAGAGCTTTTGAGGATTGGGGACCAACTAACCAAGGAAGGTTCAAGCTAATCAATTTCAAGGGAGTTTTAATTTCCATTTTTTTTTCTTCTTTTCTGTTCTAGCTTGTGTAGTTTTAACCTTGGAATTAATTTGACAATAGTTAAAGCCATGCTTGGCTAAAGTTTTTGTTAGGTATTTAGTAGCCATTAGGATGTATGAACTTCCCCTTTAGTTTTTAATGATATTTGATTCTTTTTATCTTTAATTATGCTTATGAAGTTTTAAGTTGAATGTATGATTGGCCACCATTCATTTGATTTAGAATTGAAAATTTAAGGGTGAGTTATTAGATGAACCATCTGTAACTTATCCTAAAAATTGAGTTGAACGTTAATTACATCATTAGTTTGGGTAATTAGGGACTTAAGGTGAGAACCGTAGGAATCTTAACTCATTGTGCTGCATGGAATTGAGGGATAGTAATTACGACTAATGTGCGAACTAAATGCCTAGTTAAATCTCATAAGTAATTCAATCAATTTAGTTTGTCTCTTAGTGAATTTATTCAATAGTCATTAGTTAATCTCCATACCATCAAAATTGAATAGAATGTTTAGTTGCATCATTGCATTTCCCTTGGCAATTTAAGGTAGTTAAGAGTTAAGCCGACTGTTTTTTGAGATATCGACTTCAGGGGTGTCTTGCCATTATACAATTGGCTCATGCACTTGCGAGTACTTAATTTGAGCACATCAAGTTTTTGGCGCCGTTGCCGAGGAACACGGCTGATTAAATTCTTAGTTATCTTATTTGTCAACATTTTTGCATTTAGTTTAAACTGTTATTTGCATTTTTAGCTAAGTGCTTAATTTTAGTTAGCATTGATCATTTCTTTTAGTTATTGACTGCAATTTTATGCCAGGAACAAGCAAAAGATCAAAGTTAAGCAAATCATCCACTCAGTGACAATATGACTTAAGATCAAGGACTCAGAGGTCAGAAGAACAATCACTTGAAGAAAAAGAAGAAATACTAGAGCAATAAGAGTTAGAATTTGAGGACGAAGTTGATCAAATACCACCAGCGATGGCTGATCCACCGGGAAATCCTAATCCGCCAAGAGTTCTACCCCTAAGACTAGCAGCTATTGCACAGAGGCCACTTGCCATGAAAGATTATACTAGACCAATCATTGGCAACACCACCTCTTGCATAGTTTTAGGGGAGGCAACAAGGAATTATGAATTGAAAAGTATACATTTAAATATGCTGCCATCGTTCTATGGATTACCTAACGAAGATCCTCTCACTTTTATAAGGGAGTTTTATTCCACAGTGAGCATATTTCCTTCGAATTCTCTTGATGAGGACTAGCTACGAATACAATGTTTTCCATATACCTTGAAGGATAAAGCGAAGGCATGGCTGATGACACTGCCCCCTAACTCTCTTAACTATTAGGACGAGGTATGCCACAAATTCATGAACAAGTTCTACTCCCACTAGAAAACAAGAGAGCTTAGAGCAGAAATTCAAAATTTCTACCAAAAAGATTATAAGACTTTCCATAAAGCTTGGGACTGGTTCAAAATGTTACTACTACAGTGTCCTCATCACGATTTTCCACTTCCAGTAGTGACTCAGGCATTTTATGATGGGCTGTCTCAACAATATCAATGCATGGTAGATAATACAGTAGGCGAAACAATGGGAGAGAGAACAGCTGATGAGCTATACAATATATATGAAATGCTCGGTGCGAACTCACAGCAAAAGAGCGTGAGAGGAAGAAAGTCGATAGTTAATGAAGTTTCTAATGACAATGAACTGACTTCACAAATAGTAGAGTTAACCAAGCACGTTAGGATGTTCGTCAATAATAGGAATAGGCCTACAAATGAGGTATATGGCATTTGTAGTATTTATAGCCACGGGGCTAACACTTGTCCTTCTCTCAATGTTTCTGCAGGAAATGAAATAGAGCAAGTAAGTGCAATGAATTCTTTTCAAACAAGGGTACAAAACAATCCCTATTCTAACACATACAACCCAGGTTGGAGGAATCATCCCAATTTTGCATGGATGAATAATGATCAAAGTCAACCTCAACAATAAAGGATTCCACACACCCAATATCATAATCTTAGCAATCCACCCATATACCCCTTTCAAGGCCAAACTGGACCAATAATAGTACCATGAAAGTCTTCTTTGGAGGAGACATTACAGAGCTTCATAGCTACCACCCATGACAAGACTGAGAAGATAGACAGAAGGGTAGATTCTATTGAAACATCTTTGAAAAGGTTGGAGATTTAAGTCGGGCAAACTGCTGAGGCAGTGCAGTAAAACAAGAAAGGAAAGCTACCTAGTTAATCAGAGCAAGCCAAAGCTGTCACGATGCTTTAGAGTGGTAAGGTATATGATAATAAAGTTGAGGTAGCAACTGATAAATTAAATTCTTCCATTTCAGATGACAAAATGGATAAGGAAGATAAAGCGGAACATTTAGAAGCTGGGATATAGAAACCTAAGCAAAATGAAGAGGAGCCTAGCTTGTTGAATGGAGAAAAAGAATCCTTTTCAGGCCCCGAATTTCATAAAGCAAAGGAGCCATACAAACCTCCAATCCCCTTTCCTGGCGGCCTAAGGGAGAACAAAAAGAATAAGGAGTTTTCTGACATCTTTTAAATGTTCTCTAAGGTAGAAATTAACTTACCTTTGTTAGATGTAATGTAACACCCTTGACTGTCCATACATGCGTTATTACATGCATTTCATTTGGACATATTCATTTTATATATGTCATTCACATGAAACACATGCATACATAGGGATTTTAGCTAGACATGCTCACGAGATAAATTTGTCACAAGTCGGTTCATCACAATAGGAGCAAGTCGTGCGTGTCTAGTTATAACGTAAATAAGGGCACAAGATATTGAAAATAAAATTAAATAAAATGATTGAATTTGAAATAAATGAAATTTGGCACAGTGAAATTAATTAAAGTAGACAATTTGACTAGATAGTATTTTGGCACTAAGTAAATGTAAATATGTAGAGAATATAATAATAATATTATTAATTAATTAATTTAATTATTTATTTATTATTTAAATTAATCAAAAAAGTAAAAAAAAAAAAAGAAAATCTCAAAGTCGGTTGAAGTAAACCAAAAGTTGCCTCTTCCTAACTTTCAGCCAGAATTGTGTTACATCTTCATTTTCTTCTTTCTCTCAAATTTTTCCAGCAATAAGACCAAGAAAAAAGGACCATTTGAAGGTTATTTATCACCATGAATTGTTAGTTTTAATTTATGGTTAATAGAAAATGATTTAGGAGGTACAAACTACATGATTTCCATGGGTAAGCTGCTTGAATTCTATTTTCATTGCAAAAAATTAGGGTCCTGTTTTCTTCATGTTAAAGGCTGATTCTGAAGAAGCACAAAATAGCAAACTTGTAGTTTCATATCTTAAGTTTAAGGTATATAAATAGTTTTACATGATTTGGTGTCTGTGGAAAGATATTGACATCAGACTGGAAATGGTTCCATTAAGGAACCTAGCTGAATTATCTACTGTTTTGATTATGTTTCTATATGATAGAGTCGGTAATTGATGAAACTCAAAATATGAAAATTGCAGATATATGTGTTTCTAGTTGTGCAAAATTTCAGGACTAGATTATGGGCGGATGTTAAGTTATAGGCAAGAGAGTCATGCATATTCTATATTTGAGCTGCCTGCTTAGTATCCTGTGCAGGTCTAGTCAGTTATTTGTCAATTTTGAGCTCCTTATATACATAATATGTAAATAGTCAAAACATGCAGGTACATGTCTTAGCTAAATTTTGGCACAAATTATACTTCAATTTGTTATGTATGTTATGAGTTATGGGCTTCACAAGTTAGACTAGTCTGGATGCCAGCCATGTTTCTAACCAGTCACAATTACCCCACCATATGAAGACTTTAGAGACAGAATGGATGAAAGTTGTCGCATGAACAATGTTCCATTTTAACATCTCTATGTTTATACAAAGTTTCATACAAATATGACTTACACGTTATAAGATATGAATAAGCAAAATTGGTGTCCCAAAACTGCCTAATGTCTAAAACAGGGCAGAAAACAGAACACTCATATAAATTGCATAAAATATTCCAAAATGGTCCAATTTATGAGGAACTTAGATATGTTATAACCCAATATGTTGGCCTTAATTAGAAAATGAATCATATAAATTGAACTAGTATAGAAAAAGTTAGAAGTTACTGAACACATGAAGGTTACACTACCATAACACCAAACCCTAGTTAGTGGTCCATATTATGCATATTTCAATTTGTTTAAGTTTCATTAAGTTTATTTAGCTACCAATTGACCAAGTATACATTCAATTAGACCCACAGCATATTGGAGAGCCCCAAGGAAGTGAAAGACAGTAAGTTAGAGGTTCAATATCAACAGAAAAGGTAAGTTTAATTATCAAACGATTTCTTTGGTATGTGTGATTATTATGTGCTACACATAATGTGACTTGATTTTCTTTATTTGAATTACATGATTGCTATGATATAGCCAATAAGACTGTATTGACTGTAAAACATATATAGGTTTTCTTTGTACAAGGCAAAAGTTGACTAAAATGTATAATGATTGTTGCAAATGCATATGCATATGGACTTAAAAGACATTGTGACTAGTTAAATAGCATTGAAAAGCAAAAGAAGAGGCCTATGACCCAAACAAATATTCAAAAGCAAAAGAAAAGGCATATGGCCTAACAAATGTGCAAATGTTATAAATGATCAAGCTAGCTAACAAATGCAAATATTCACATGGAAACCCCGGACAGTGTTTGTTTAGCCTAGTCACAACAATAAGAAAATGACATATGTATAAACAAATAAAATGTTTACATAAATTAATATTATTTATATTCGTGCGATATTGATAAATAGAATAACATGTAAAATGTGTATGAATGACGATTATTACTTGTAACTGTGATTGGCTTGAAGAGGAATGTCTTGCCTAGACTTTAAATGTGGCGCTTCTTGAGAGGCAACCTAAGTTTTATTGTCCTCTCTTTACTTCATAGTTGCTTTAATTTGATTTCTTTCCAGTCATAATAATAGCACTAATTTTATATATAGTACATTTTGCAATTCGTTAATTCCTCTATGTATGATTTAGCATTTTCTTTTGCGTAATTTTGCAGGAAAAGGAATGATTGGCAATCCATACGGGCATATGGAACCACACGCCTAGTAGGCTGCCACAGCCGTATAGATGCCAACTGGAACCACACGGGCGTATGGATCCACACACCCAGCAGATTGCCACAGCCATATGGTTGCCTCTCTAATAAGACCATTTCAAATTTTTTTTTTACTTTAGTTCTATTTTCTTTTTTTTTTTCTCATCTTTCCTATCCCTCTTATATAGGTACGGTGCATTGCACCTTTTCACTCCCCCATGCCCCTGTGCACCAGTAGCGCCCTCTTATCGCGCACCGCAGCAATGCCGTTGCGCCCCCCTCACAGTAACTCATCGTTTCCCCCCATACACCATAACACACCTCGTGCCCCTACGCACCAGCAATGCCCTCGCACAGTCCTACCTAGCACTACCTCGCGAGTTGTCTCAAAGAGCCTCTACGCACCACCTCGCAACAAACCAAAGCTTCGCAATGCTCCAAGCACCACCGTGACCCACCACCATGCCAAAACTCAAGTCCATAGCTAATAAACCTAAGAAGCCAAAGATGGAGCCTATCCCGACGACCCACGACTCAGAACCACCGACACCCACTCCCAAAGCGATGACCAAGGATAAGGGTAAGTAGATTATGCTTGACACTAGCGTTATCATTCCGGCTCAAGCTCAAACTCAAACGCAGGTAGACATTGTAGCTAAATTTCAAGCTCCCTTTCCAATCTACTCTGAAGAATAAGGTAATGCTTACTATATTATCTTACTGTGTGAAATCATATTGTCTCGTTTTGTGCATTATAATACATTGTGTGTACTTCACTGTCTTGATAAGGTGTTATGTTTTACTATAGTAGTGTCTCGGAGTCAATTCATTGGTATGAAAGACCCAACTTATAAGGAATTAATTCATGAATTTTATCTTACTTTGCAAATCCATAATAACTTCACTAGAATTAAATTTCACATGTTTGGAAAAGAGTACTCGGCTGATCTTAACACCATGCAAACCGTGTTTGGCTTTAAGAAAATAGGCGTTTCTAAAATACCTGCTGATTTTTGTTGTAATAAGGTATGGAAATATTTGACTGGCCTTGACAATTATTCACCCATCAATGCACCTAATACTAAATTTCTTGATCCTATTGATGTGGTGTTGCATAAAATTATGAGTAGTGTCATTTTTGGTAAAACTGAGGCCAATAAGACCAATCGAAATGAATTGTAACTCCTTTGGTGTATGCATCAAGATATTAAAGTGTCTACTGCTCCTTTTGTTTTTAAAGCCATGCAATATATTCTGCATTATACCTCTGTACCATTGAGTTTAGGCCATATAGTCACTGCTCTAGCTAAACATTTATGTAAAGATGATTTTGACAAGCATACTCTAACCGAAATCCTAATCCCTGGTGATTTAGACACTCATATATTTGAAAGGGCTAAGCTAACAAAGGATATAGGTGATATGGCTAATTGGCTCCCTAAGGGCAAGTCTGTGCAGGGAACATCTAGTGCAGGTACACTATCGCCATCAGTTGTACACGAGGAGAGCGACTCTAGTGAGAGTGAAAGGGACGACCCCATATTAGTGCGTCTAGAGGCCATGGAGAATAAATACATGGCTCGATGGGATGCCTTTGAAGCTGACTCCATCCGACGATGGGATGTTATTAAGGCTCGACAGCATGCCATAGAGGAGCACCAACGGAGCATGAAAGCCTCTCATAAGGCTTCTTTTAATGATCTTTAGGCGGCCAGCAATCTTTGGGCAACTGATATCGCGACAATAAGGAGCCAGTTGGATGAATTGCAAGAGGAAATGGATGAGCAGCGACTATCTATTGAGTGTGTGCAGTGTGAACAATCTTATCAAACATTTTAAGATGAATGAGTATTTTAGTGTTACTGGGGTTCGCGTTTGCTCACCTTCACCATCTCCTCCTCCTGCTGCTCAGTGATTTTCCACCATCCTCAGGGGAGTGTCCTCTTTTCTCTTCTCTTTTCATTTCAATTTGCTTTCTGTTAGTCAATGTGGACATTGCCTTGGATAAGTGTAGGGGGAATTCTTATGATATATAGGTTATGGTAGTTATTTTAGGATTTGTTACTGGTGTTTTATCTTTTATAATTGGTAGTTTGTCCTATTTAATTTTGTTACACCTTGTTTAGGTAGTTTATTTTTATTATTTGCAAAAATTTTATTTTGTTAAAATGTGTGAACCATTCCATAATTGGGTTTGTGTGCAATTTTTCTGATGATAGCTTATGAAGGGATGCTAAGTTGTGTCCTGGATAAGGTAAAATGATGAATTGGCTTGATATGATCTTAATTCATTTTTCATATTTTTAATCAAAACCTCTTTAATTCGGTTAGATTGATGTTTCGATTATAGAGCATTAGTAATCCTATGGGGCTTTGAAATTGCATTTTTACTGTGGTTATGTGATGAGTCTCTTACACTTACATGCTACCTTATTATCTTTTTTATGAGCTTTTGAACCTACAAAGAGCATATGCCTATTTTAAGCTCTTTTTCTTCCTTTATGAGTGTATATATTTAAACATAGCATGATTACTCTAGAATTTGCACTTGAATGTTGGTTGAGGTTGTTGTTTATATTATCTAGACACTAAGATGATAAGGGCAATTAGGATTAACTATTTTTAACTTACTTTTTGAGACCAACCTTATATTGCCACCTAGATAACCCCCTTTGAGCCTTAACCAATTTTGTTATTGATTTAACCTTCTTTGTGTCAACCCTTGTTATCCATTTGCTATTTTACCTCTTTTTGTTACCCTTAGTTGTAGGAGTTAATAACAATTAGAGAGCATAATTCAAAATATATATGTGCTCCCTATTACTTAAGTGTTCAATATTGATATGAGTGATGAGGAAGGAGCAAGATCTGGGGATTTGAATAATTTTTAAAGAAAAAAAAAAGGGAGAATAAAAAGGTACACAATGAGTTTTGGTACTAGACATGTATTCATATGACTGCTCTTGTTATTTGAATGAAATGAAGTCACTTAATGTTGACATAGGAGCACTTGCGTGTGAAAACTCTGATTGTAGTTAATCTCTTATGACCTGTTAACCTCATTGTCCATCTTCTTACATATTTACCTTGGCCCCATTACAACCATAAAAAGACCCTTTGATTTGTATCTTGATGATAGTTAAGTGGTGGAGATTAGATTAGAGTGCAAACATATGTAAGTGCTTGTTGTGTTTGAATGAGTACTTATTGATTATCTAGCCTAAACACTCTGAGAGAATTGAGTGATGTTTAAGGATAAGTATGGGGGAACAATATGCATATGGCATAATTGCTTGCAGTTGATTAGCCCTAATGGATTCCTTTTGGCTGTGTATGAGAAGTGACTATATGATCGTATTAAATTGTGTTTTGATTGTGAATATATAACTAGAATTAAGAATGCATTAATTTTAGTTGATTGTGGAACTTTACTTCATGGCATGACAAATGCATTAGTGAGGCTTAAGAAACTTGGACTCAGAACTAAATATGGAATAAGTATTGTTTGAGTTTTTGTTAGTTTGTAGTTCATTTTTCTCTAATTTGGGCATTGCTTAGAGACAAGCAATGTTTAAGTGTGGGAGAATTTGATCAGTTCATATTTTATAGTGTCTTCTAGATTAGATTATGTGTTTTATACCTTTGATTTGTGTTAGGAGAAATAAGAAGTTTTGTGCTAATTGGAGGATTTAAGCATTTGGATGGAAAATAACTCTACACTGTAGTATGGATCTGACATGAAGAAAGGCATAGCAAATCCACACGGGAGTGTGGATCTACACGTCCGTGTGGATTTCTGGAATTTTGAAATCTTATGTGTATGGAACTCTCAGTTGCTAAAGTGTGGGCCCATTTTAAAGGCTCTAATTTTGATTGGTTAAGGATTAAAGTTTGTATTTATTTATTACCTTTTAAAGTGGGAAAAAGAGTCTCAATTAGAGAAGAACTCATCTTAGATTTCTTAGGGTTTAAAAGATGTTTTTTGGGGCTGATTTGGAGTTCTGGAAAATCTCTACACTTTTGCATTACTTACTTGGGAGATTTGGGTGGCGGAAGAGACCTTGGAAGCCATTCCATCTTGTTTCAGCAATGTGAGCTACGTTCGGGAGTTATTCACCATTGAAGTTGTCAAGCTTGGAGCTTTTGAGGATTGGGGACCAACTAACCAAGGAAGGTTCAAGCTAATCAGTTTTAGGGGGTTTTTATTTCCATTTTATTCTTCTTTTCTGCTGTAGCTTGTTTAGTTTTAACCTTGGAATTAATTTGACAATAGTTAAAGTCATGTTTGACTAAAGTTTTTGTTAGGTATTTAGTAGCCATTAGGATGCATGAACTTCCCCTTTAGTTTTAATAATATTTGATTATTTTCATCTTTAAGTATTCTTGTAAAGTTTTAAGTTGAATGTATGATTGGCCACCATTCATTTGATTTAGAATTGACATTTTAAGGGTGAGTTAGTAGACGATCTATCTGTAACTTGTCATAAAAATTGGATTGAACATTAATTACGCCATTAGCTTGGATAGTTAGCTATTTAAGGCGAGAGCCATAGTAATCTTAACTCATTGTGCTTCATGGAATTGGGAGATAGGGATTACGACTAATGTGCGAACTAAATACCTAGTTAAATCTCATATGTAATTCAATCAACTTAGTTTGTCTCTTAGTGAATTTATTCAATATTCATTAGTTAATCTCCACACTATCAAAACTGAATAGAATGTTTAGCTGCATCATTGTGTTCTATTGGTAATTTAAGGTAGTTAAGAGTTAAGCTGAATTGTTCCTTGAGAGATCGACCTCGAGGGTGTCTTGTCATTCTACAATTGGCTCATGCACTTGCGAATACTTAATTTGAGTACATCAATTATGTTGACCATTCAGATTAACACTTGACCTCAAGCAAGTCATAAGCGGTATTTAGCAACACATCATGACTTCCAATTGATCAGAAAGCCAATGGTTTGAATACGAACTTTTCCATAGACAAATATCCGTACAATTCGTCCATTTACCTTCCTATACCCCATTTAGTTCAAAGCATGGACTCTGCGTCAGCTCGCACTGTATTGACTACGTTACATCTAATCCAAGCGATATTAGATCTTGTCCTTGAGATATTACTTTTACAGTTATGTCATTAAAGACTATCTTCACGATATTTTCACTCTTGTCAGAGATTCTTAAGTAATGATTTTGATAAGAGGCCGTAATTATAATCTTCTTCTATTAGGAGTGATGAATCCCTTGTTGGCTACTCAACTACATTTGAATACTCCAAGTTGTACCCAATCACTACCTTATAAGCAACTTCTCTTGAGGCAACAAGGAATAGAGTCAAAATACATAATCAATATCCAAGATAACCTTAAGCATCTCAAGTCTAAGGATACTTACATCATTTCTATGATAAGACTATCATTGACATAGAATAGAGGATCCATGTGATGGTCTCATTATAGGTCATTCAATGAACTTGACTATTCTAGCAAATATCCACATGTTAATTTTAAACATTTCATGTCTACAGATTATGAAATCTACTGCTTGATCCAATCAAATAATATAATACATGCTAGTCTATTCAGATCAACGATATACAGTCTCGTTGATCCTATGACTAGGGATAATTTATATATAAACATAATTGCATATTATAATATCATGATTTTATCATGGTTCCTTCATGCTATTAATTGATTTAAGATTTCATCAATTCATAATATAAATAAATATCACTTAAATAAAAATGTCTTTATTCATATAAGATGAGTTTGTATAATAAGTGCTAAAAGTGATTGCATTTAGAACACTTCTCTAACATTCTTATTGAGTTAGTTTTATTTATGGCCATTGAATTTCGCTTTTATTGTAGAAAAATTACAAAAAATTTTTTTTGTCAAAAACAATTACTGAACTTTATTTTCTTTTCACTAAAATTACTTCTAAACAGTTTTCGGTGACATGTTAGCAGTCATATTAAATTTCCGGTATCACGTTAGCTATCACGTCATATTTCTGATTACTCATATTTGAAAATGGTCAGAAGTGACTTTAATGAAATAAAAACAAAGTTCAATGATTTTGTAGGGATAAAAATTTTTGTTGTTGTAATTTTACTGCAATAAAAATAAAGTTCAATGACCATATATAAAAGGTTAAATTACAAAAAAAAACCATGAAATCTACACTTTATCACAGTTATATACAATTCTTTAAAATTTTAAATTTAATTATATGCATTTTAAGTTTTGTAATTAATCTTGCCTCGGATGAATTCCTCGCATCGAGCCTATGTGACGATTACATAGAAAAATATAAAAAATATTAAAAAATGACATGGCATACACGATGGATTTAGGAGTGGCAACGGGGAGGGTTCGAGGCAGATTTTTCCGACCCTGAAACCCCCGCCCTCATTCCTGATGGGAAAATTTTTTTGTCCCCATCCTTACATCTGACGAGGATGAAAATCCCCGATCCAATCCCTGTTTTATATTATATAATTTTTTTATTTTTTTCAATATTTAACATTATTTTTTATTTTTATTATTTTAATTAATTAGTTAATTATATAATTTCTTAAATAAAAAATATTTTTTTACTTAAAATAAATGTTATGAATAATTTCTTAAAATAATTTCTTATTTTATTATTTTTAAATTTATTAATTATGTTAAAAAATACATAATATTATATGTATGAATATATATAAAATATATAAATAAAAATAAAAATATCGGGACGGGACATAAAATAGAAAAAAAAAATCTACTTTATTCGGGTTGGGGCACCGCATGTCGGACTAAAATTGTCATCACTAGATAGATCTGATGTGCAAAAAATTATTATATTGACAAAAACGGTACCGTTTTGCATAGTCTAAAATCCAATTTGAAATTCTTTATGCTTGAAGCAGTCAATTTTGGATGCGTTTCTGCGGCAGTTTAAAATTGCAGTTAGTTAGTATTGATAATAAGTTCGCAAAATCTTCAAATAAAGAATTTCAAATTGAATTTTAGACTGTGTAAAACGACTCGGAGTGAAATTCAGTCCACCCGAAGCAAAATTTGTTAGAAAACATAAAATACATATAATTAAATTCAAATTTTTTAAGAATTTGATATAATTGTAATAAAGTGCAGTGAATTTCATCAACGGTACTCGAACTATACAAATTGTAACAATTTAGTTTTTCAAATATTATTTTAATTATAAAATAAAAGTTAGAGATAATTTTATGTTACACATAATTTTAAAGTACTGAATTGTTACAATTTACATAGTTCAGGTACAATCGGTGAAATTCACTCGATAAAGTGTAAATTTCAGAATTTTTCTTTTAATTTAGCCTATATAAAATTAACCTGATAATTCAATGAAATAATTAGCAAAAAAACTAACTTATTCAACCAGCTGATCTTATTTCGGTATCATTATCACTGTTTCATTAATTTTCTTTTCTTTTTCGTTTTTTACATTAATTTATAGCCCGGAAGTGATGGTTAATTTTGACTATAAAATGATTTATTCAATGAAAGCTATATCTTAGTTTTAACTCTTAATCGCAAATTTCACATTGCTTACGATTTAATTCAGTGGTTGTTCTTTTTATTATTTATTGAATTACTTTTATATTTTTAGAATTTAAATATATTCAAACTTAATCGAATTGTATTGGCTCGAAACCATTGCAATTGAGTCCAACCGAATACATCATATATTAAATTTATTAGTTGATTTGAGCTTTATCAAATTAAGCTCGATTAGCTTGAATATTTTTCGAATCGAGTTTTGAACAATTAAAAAAAATTTAATTGAGTTTGAGTCGAATTCAAACTTCGAGTTTTTTTAATCGGGTCAAGCTCAAACTTGACACTATAATGACTTGACTCGATTACATGCCTAGTAGAAACCCAGCAAATCTTTCTTACGCTTTCCTCTTGTACAAGTAAATAACATACACACCATATGTAATTAGGCGAACCAGAAAAAACTACATCGATAGGCGATAAACAAAGACCGTGAGTAAGAACTCAAAATTCCTCCTAGTTTGCTGCTTTTCTTCCTGCATCTCTTCTATGATTAACTAAAGCAGAACAACTGGCCAATGAATAGCGTGAGTTCCTATTATCTTGACAAGAAAATCTGCAGGAGCCTCTTGAAAAAGTGAAAGCTCAGTCCCGTGAATCAATAACATGTTCAAGGATCATAGATGAAATTTAAGACGAGGGTTCTAGTTTCCCACTTTCTTGAACCAGCTGTAAAGAAAATAAATTTATACTCAGAGACGTGCGTAATAATCAAATAGAAGATTTTAATTAACAAAAATGTAACTGTTGGAAATTGATATTTATGTACCAAAGAGCCAACTCGTTCATAAGCTTCCATTACTTTAAGATCCTGCTCATCTTCATACCCAACTTGCAGTATTCGAGGTCCATTGATGGACCAAAAGGCTCTTAGACCGGCTTCCTGTGGTTGCACAACAGTGTCAACATTAATCGATAAGAATAAGAGAAAATTACTATTTATCCCATGAGGTTTGACCTATTATACTAGTACTTTCTGAAATTAAAAAATTATACGATTTATCTCATCTACTTTATTATATTCTACTACTAATATGTCCTTCCATTAAATTTACTATTTGCCTCTTGAAGTTTAATCTATTGTACTAGTACTCTAAGCAAAAGAAAATATTCTTGTTAACTAACAGTAAATGTCTTAAAATTTAACAGAAAAACTATATAATTTAACGGAAATAAAATAGAAATGACAAATTATATAATTTTTGAAGCTCATGAAGCACTAGTACAATATGCAAATATTCTACAAGTAAGCAGCATAGTGCTTACAGTTGAAGTGAATTTTCAGAATTAGAACCTTTTCCATTGCATTATGTGGAACACATAAACATAAGATTTGACTTTGAGAATCAGATTTCGCGTCAATTGAATCCAAAA
>CATIWF010096361.1:0-19168 GCA_949630135.1 Balakata baccata
ATATCCCTTATCTGGTGAGAAGAAAAATGAACCTAAACCACCTAGAGTAGAACTAAAGGAACTCCCTTCAACCCTTAAGTACGTCTTCTTAGGAGAAGGAAACACTTATCCTATAATTATAGCCTCAGACCTATCTATAAATGAAAAGAAATCTGTCATTAGGGAGTTGAGTAGGCTTAGCAAAGCCATCGGGTGGGAAATTTCAGACATTAAAGGCATAAGTCCCATAATGTGCATGCATAAAGTTATCTTAGAGGATGACGCCAAACCTATTAGGGAAACTCAAAGACGGCTTAACCCTAATATGCAGGAGGTAGTAAAAAAAAGAGGTTCAAAAGCTATTAGACGAGGGGATTATATATCCCATTTCCGATAGCAAGTGGGTTAGTCCAGTTCACATAGTGCCTAAAAAATCAGGGATCACAGTTGTGAAAAATGAGAATGGAGAGTTAGTGCCTACTAAAATTACCATGGGATGGAGAATGTGTATAGATTACAGGAAGCTAAATGCTGCGGCTAAGAAAGATCATTTTCCTTTCCCTTTCGTAGATCAAATTTTGGAACATTTATTTGGATATGATTTTTATTGTTTTCTTGATGGTCTTTTAGGTTACTGTCAAATACCTATTAATTCCGTCGATTTAAACTCCACCATTTTATCCACACAAGTATTCAATTCTCTGTCGCAAACATAGGACTCAGGAATCAATTAATACATTATTATTAATGTATATCAAACAGGAAACAATGTCTTATAGCAAAAACAAACATAGAGATTATACATGGCAGAGTTGTGGATGACGTTGGCGGCAATGAAGGATAAATACTTCATGATTTTAGTGAATTTTGAGGTGGGGATTGAACTGCTTCACATGGGGAAAGAAAAAAATAAAAAGCTTTCCGTTTAATGGGGAAGAAAAGAAAGAGAGTCCATATCAAGCATCTGTTGTTCTCTTTGGCATGCACGTTTGGGGTGCCCATGCACCATTCTCCGACACTTGGTACTTACTGTTAGCTATTCTGCCTAAGATATTCATCTTAATATAGATGTATAATTACTCTATCACGTCATCCATAAATTAATTTATTTATAAAATTATATATATGTAAATCGTATTCATATCAATTAATATTAAAAAAACTATTAAATATATATTATTTATTAAATAGATTAGTTTATAGATGAATGATAGACCGAATTTATCTAAATTTTTTTTAATATGATTTTGGCTCTTCTGTAGCAATTTTTATTTCTTAATAATTTTATAAATATGAAATCTAAAATTGTCTTATGATATCATTAAACTCATCACAATTGAAAAAGTTTTCCGTCCCATGACCGAAAAGAAATGCAGTCAAAGGAAAAAAATAAATTTATTTCTATAAAATTTAGGAACGATTTATCATAACATTAGAATTTAGCTGAAATAAGATATTGAAAATTATATAGAATATTTTTTAAAAATTAATTATTATTATATTTTGAAAAAAAAAAGTTAATTATAATATAAATTTCAGCTTTAATTAAATTAAGGCTTTTTCTATGATGCAACTATTGTTTCAATATAATTGTAGAATTACCCACAATAGTAGGTAAAAAATAACTTATTCAACAAGTTGGATACCTACTAAAACAACATATGCAAAATATATGATTTACTTAAAATAACATATCTCAATTAATTAAAATAAAAAATTCAAATATATTTTCTTTCTTTGCCTCTGCGTTAATAAAAATGTGTTATTGTTGGTCGAATCAATTGAATCTAAATGGGTTAATGCTATTGATCTTCATTTTGCAGTGACTGTTTGGCACTCTATCTTCTTCTCTAAAACTCGAATTCCAGTCGAGACATCTGCATAAATTGGGGCCAAACGACCACGCTCACCGCCAACCAACCAGATCTGCTTGCACCAAAACCACCACAATCTAGCATCATCCCCTTTCTCAGATCATGTTCTGCGCGCACCAACTAGATCCAAAAAAATTTGAAACAACCTTGGTGCTTTGGTGTGTTTCTCATGTTGCTCAATGCAGACGGGCTTGGTTTTGGCTTTGCCGGCTTGTATTCTGACATCAATCGACAGCGACGATGATCATCAGTTCGAAAAGTTTTTAAATATATGATTTTTAATTGAGATCTAGGTTTGAATATCGATTTTCCCTTATTTTGATATTTCATTTCACAGTCAAGTTAATGCTGAGTTTTTTTTTTTTTTAATTTTTTTCTTCTTCAATTGATTGTTTAGCAAGAAATTGATGAAAAGCGAAAGAGAAATGTACTTCTAATTGATATCTGAGTTTGAAATCAATTTTTTCCTTATGATTGTTGGCATTCGATTGGTCAATGTCTTAGCAAATGAAGCTGGTTTATTCTCTTGACCTTCGCAATAATACCTTTTTCCTCATCCACCATTCCAATTTCTCTGTTGCTTTTCTAATTGAGAGAGAATTTGAAGAAGAATCTGAAGAATAAAAACAATAATATAAGGAAGATTTCAAGTTTGCAGATCTGAATTGATATAGAAAAGATTTGAGAATAGGGGCGTTGGGTTTTCATTTTTTTTTTTTCTTTCACATTTGGTTGGTTTGAAAGAAAATGAAAAAAAAAAGTGAGAAAAAAACTAATTAGATTTGCGAATGAAAAAATAGAAAAAATAATTTATAATTCTAATAGAATTAGCTCAATGAAAAAGAACAAAATTGAAAATAAGTTGTTGGTAAAATAATAAAAAAATATTTATTAATTCAACAGATAACAAATTATTTATATAAACAATTAAAATTAAAAATAATTGATCTAATGATTTAAAATTACAGTTATTTTAATATAACTGGTTGCATCAAATAACGACTCTTAAATTAAATTAAATGAACTTACAATATTACAATTTAAGTTATTGTCATAATATTTTGTTTGAATAAAAAGAAATATGTTATATTTTATGTACTATTTATTATTACCAAATAAATATATTATTTTTTTCATTTTAATAAAATAATTATTACATTACACGAATTTATTTTCCAGATAAGGAATAAAATATTTCTACAATAGATATAACGTAATTGTATGAGGTAATTGTATCAATTAGTAACTAGGCAGCACCAAGAATAGACGGTCGAGATTCACACATTTGCTAAGATCGACGGCTCTCGTAGGCCCTGAGGAAAGCAACCCTGTGAAAGCGAGAGCGGACTGGGCAGTCGTAGACTCAACCCAGCATTCTGTCTCACCGACTCTCACTTCTCATGGCTATAAATTCGTGAAATATGAAAATTTTTCACTAATCCATTTAACTCTTCGAAATTCACTTCAATTCTAATGACAAGGGAATCAAATTTCTCTTCACTGGTTCGCCTAAATATAGGTCAGCTCCTTCTCTCTTGTGTTGCAGATAAGTATTGGATCTTCCTTTTCAAATCCTATGCACGGGCCAGCTATTGTGCCTTTTCAGTAGATGAAACCCTAATTTACATTAGTTTGGTGGGTTTTGACTTTTGAGTACAATATAACTCCGATTGGTTAATTAGTGGTGTGAGTGATTCATCCTAGTCTCCAATTTCATATTTTTTGGAGGCCCAGAAATTTTGAGGAAACGGGTATAATTTAGTGAATAAAATCTCATGCTCTGTGCTCTTTCTTTATTTTTATTTTTTGTTTGTGGATAAAAGAATTCAAGGGAATTAGTTTAGTATGATTCGTTTACAGAAGTTTGGTGGATGTGATGATTTAGATCTTGTCCTTATTTTGGAAGGTTAGAATTTGAAAAGTTGGTGAATTCTTATTATGTTCTATACTTTCTTTTTTTTTGGGAGCGAATCAAGGATAGTAGTTGAATAGTTCTGGTTTGCTTTTTACTGTTTAGTTCTCCTTTATTAGCTGATCTTTTTTGCTCTCAATCCTTACAACTGTTCTATGGTTACTGAGAAAATGCGTCTAAATTGTATGTAATCATAGGAGGGAAGAAATTTTGTACCACTGTTGATACTTTGACACAGCGTGAACCTGACTCAATGCTTGCTGCAATGTTCAGTGGTAGGCATACATTGTGCGAGGACCCCGAGAAGGTATTCACACACGTTCAAGTTTTTAACCTAGGAAATCATTTGGGAATTTGAAATTTTGGCAAAATATTTTAAGTAGTGAGGAATTTCTTAGCTAATACTTGGAAAGACTGATCTTTTTTCACTGCATAGTTTATGTGCAATCTTTAATTCCTGAATTTCCTGACTTTATTTTATGGATATTGGATAGTCTTGGTGATAGTTACAGTCACTAATAATAGGAGTATTTCGAGAACGATTTCTTTTATTAGAGAGAGAACAACAATTGATTTGATGGAGGGATAGAGATGTGTGGGAAAAAAATAATGAGGAAAATGAAATAAAAGTATCCGTTTGTTTTCAACTTTTTTGTGAGTGAAAAAAGGGAAAAAAAAGTGATCTCCATTTTCTTCACCGACTTAAAAGTATTGGTGGATTTGGAATTAAAATCTGTCTGGTTTTCTTGTTGGGATTTTCTAATAAAGTAAGGATCTTCTTCATACATCTACCTCCCTTGCATTTCCATTTGATTGTATCAAATAAGAGAAATGATGTTGGGCATTTTCTTTCATTAGCCTCCATATTAGTTGATATTATATTGATGAACTTTTCTCGAACATTTTTTATTGCCCGAGTTTTGCAGGGCTATGTCTTTGTTGATAGGGATGGGAAACATTTTAGGCATATTCTGAATTGGTTGAGGGATGGCGTGGTTCCCATACTTACAGATGCTGAATATTCAGAGCTTGTGCGAGAGGCCGAATACTATCAGCTACTTGTATATTCTTAATTCCATTTATCTATGGTTCCATTTTTATTTTTGTTCTTTGGATGTGTCCATGCATTTTTTGGAATGATATTATGCTAAGACATGGCACTTGGTGATATGCATGTAAATGATACTGTCATCACTTTTATTGCCCCGATGTATCGTTTGTTTATTTATTTTTTTCATTTTTCTATCAGGGACTCATTGAGGGAATCAATGCTGTTTTGAATAAGAGGAAGGAAGGTGATGAGCTTGATACTGAATTAACCCGGACAGATGTCATTAAATGTATACAGTCTGATAGAGTCCGATTTCGAGGGGTTAATCTTTCTGACCTTGATCTTTCTAAACTGGTGAGTTTTTTAGACCCCAGTGCTTGGAGGCTTCTGTTATCAAAGCTCTCTTAAGTCTCAACTCTATGCTGAGTGCATCACTTTGTTGAAATGATCTCAATCACACTACGCTTAGTATTGATGTTTCTGTTGTGAAAAAAAGCTTGTGTAATATTTTAACTGCTGGAAAATCCATTTTTGAAAGCCAGATTAAGAACCGAATGTTGTCTTTTCATCTTTGTTACATTTCTTCCAAATTAATAATCATAGATTGTTTCTTTGATGAATGGTTTATTGACAACTGCAGGATCTTTCATTTGTTGACTTCAGCTATGCATGTCTCAAAAATGTCTTTTTCTCACGTGCCAACCTTCAATGTGCAAAATTCCGGGTAGGTTTAACAATATCATTCAATTTATGACAAGGAATATGTACCATAGAAAACTTATTATCGTTACTTTCTACACAGCTACGCCCTTGGGATTTCTACCATCATCTCCATTACAACACTTCTACTATCAACATTTTAGGGGAAGCAATTATGAAATTAGATCTTACACATTTAACTTCCTCTTTCCAAAGTTACCAAAAATACAAGCAAGAAAAAGTTCTCGAAAACATGTATTTGGATAAAAAGAGGGAATGGGAGAGGGATTTTACTCTTTTATTGTGGATGTAATACTTGAGATTGAAAGAGATGGAGTCAGGCTGGGACACAACTAAGAATGTTGTAATTACCGCTATTTCCATGAGCAAATTTTAACATAGAAAATATTAAATGCTTACTTTCACAGAATCATGACACTTTGTCATATATTTAAGTTGATTCTATTATTTGCTTGTGGATGCGAGGGAGCTGTTATACACAGTTTCTAAATTCCATTAGATTTATTTAATGGATCATACTCAAACCTTTTATGTATTCATTGCAGGATGTGGATGCTGATGGTTCCATTTTTCATAATGCAATTCTGAGAGAGTATGACGTTTAAACTGAAATTGGATGTGTTCTCTGTGAAATGAATAGTATTCCGGACTGCTATTGATTATCACTTTATGCCTAGGGAAGGTGTGAATTTACTGGTGCAAATCTTCGTGGAGCTTTATTAGCTGGTGCTAATCTTCAGAGTGCAAACCTTCAAGGTAAACTTTCTATAGATGTTGTTAATCTCTATTTATCTTTTGTTTTGCATTATACCTTAATCTAATGGTCCTACTGAAATGGTTGCTGTGTCTTTTGCACCTTTTCATTTACTTTCTGCTCACAATCCCTTGACATATGTATCATTGACTTTAATACATCACAAGCGATGTTGTTGGATAGAGACATATGATCATTATTTTACCATAGAGAGAGAGAGAGAGAGAAAGCAAGATTTTCCTTGTCCACGAGATTAAGTGACATACTGCTTATCATGAAATAATAATATTGGGTAGAATTCCTTCACTCACCTCCTTTATTCTTCATCCATGGCTGTAGCTCCCCTTGCCTTGCCTGCTTTTGTCTCTCCCTTTTTTTCCTCTTCTTTTTGGACCAAATTAGACGTAAATCCTCTTCTTCATGCAAATTTCTCTTCAGACAACTCCTTCTCCTTTAATTTTCCATTCATGGCCGAGAGTGAGAGGAGGGCTCACCTTTCTTTCCTTTTTGTTTTTTCTTTATTTCGGTCAAGTTGGTGAAACGAAGAAAAGCTTAAAATTGACCCTTTTCTTCCACTTTTGTACTTAGATTAAGGAGTTATTAAGTGGTGTATTGTAGCTTTCCAAGTGGCAGCTTGCATGCAACTTTGAATTATTTATTATTGATTTTATTTTAATTAATCTCATTAATTCTTTAATCTTTCTTTTTCTTTAGTTCTACTCACTAAACTTCCACTTCCTTTCAATTATATCCTTAATTGAATTTTCTTTTTCTTTTTTTTTTTTCCTAAAGAAAAATTATCTTCAATTGAATTCTCTTTTATATATTTCACTATCATCTCTATTTTCTTTTAGTCCAAATTTAGACACTATCAACTCTGTAAATCCGTTATTAGGGGGTGAATTACATCGACGGTACTCCAATTATTTAACTCGTAACAACTCAGTACCTAAACTATTATTTATAACAGAAAACTCCTTAATAATTTTGTAACATAAAAGTACCTGTCGTCAAAATTTGTTAAACTATTTAACAAAATGCTGACGTGGACTTTCCACATCAACAAAAAAGTTTTATGTGTAAATGCCATGTGTACAAAATGAGTGGGTCCCACAAAAAATTTTCACATTTCTCATAACTTTCTTACACTTTCTCTTACTTTCCCTCAATCAAAATATGATCAAACATTTCGTTAATGATGAAATTTTTTTTGTGGGATCCATTTTGTACACAAGATATTTATACATGGAAATTTTTTGCTGATGTAGAACGTCCTCGTCAATATTCCATTAAATGATTTAACGAGTTTAGATGGCTGGTACAATTATGTTATAAAATTAAAATTTAAGGAGTTTTCTGTTACAAATAATAGTTTAGGTACTAAGTTGTTACGAATTAGATAGTTGAAGTACTATCGATGTAATTCACCCGTTATTAGGATGAGCATGACTTAGAGCCTAAATTAGCGGGCATGAAAATTTCACCCTTCTCTGTTGGAATGGGCCTATCTCTAAAACCTTTTAGTTTTTGGATCACGCAATCGAACTGACACCACCATTTTATACATTTATGCCTCATAAGGTTAATATGAGATGAGGGCCTTCTGAATTCAAAATATATTTTGTTTTATTGCAGATGCTTGTCTAGTGGATTGCAGTTTCTGTGGAGCAGATCTGCGCTCTGCACATTTACAGGTTCATATCTTATTGCTCTTTAAGGTGTACAGAATTTTGATAATTGAGACTGTTTCCTTTTTATCCTGGTTTACTAAAATATTTTGTTAGATTAATTTAGTATGAATGTTTGAGGAACCCAATAATTTAAAATTTGGATTAAATATGGTAAACAATACTTTTTATTGCCTTGTAGGTATTTTTTAGATTTGCTTGTGCGTGATCCTCTGATTTAAGTTAGAACTCATTTATTATGTTAATCGTGAGAAAAACTATACTGTTTTAAGGACATGTAAGCTGTGGACAACATGCTTCCTACTGTACATGAAATTTAGAACAAAAAAATCAGTATAACTTATGGAAGATAAGAGAATGTTATAAGGGATTGAGGATCATCATTTCCACTGATAATTGTTACTTTTTACTGTTGTTTGGTTATATGACTATTAATTTTTCTGTTAGGAATAATAAGGCAGGAAGCAAATTGTTAGGTTTTTTTGTCTTCTGTTTTAGGATTTGTGATGACATGCTAATCTGTTCGCTCACTTGATGGCAGACTGCTGATCTTACGAATGCCAATCTAGAAGGAGCTAATCTAGAAGGAGCCAATCTAAAGGTAAAAGGCTATTGAACAAAAACCATGGATATATTTATGAACTGATAATAGTGCACACTCTTAGAGGAGGAAATAAACAAAGCGATTTGGGTCTTCATCTGATTAAAAAGCAATTGACGGATGCAATATAAAAGAATGAATATTTTGGAATTAGGTTCAGTTGAAAGCCATTCTAGCATAAAGATCTTGATTATATTCATATGTTGATAGTGAAGCTTGCAATTGTGAGATGAAATCAAACAAAGATGTGGTTGGGCTATAGTTTAGGCAATTAATGCTTGTCTATGGATCAAGTTTTTTTGGTAATGTTCTCTTAATTTTTGGTTTAACTCGTAAAATCCATGTTTATTTCAGGGAGCAAAGTTGAATAATGCCAATTTGAAAGGTGCAAACCTTTCACGAGCTTATCTACGACAAGTTAATCTTCAGAACGTAGTAAGTAGAACTGATTGGCTTATGGTATTTTTCTTAAATTTGATATTCACTAGGCTAGTTACCTCATTTTCTTGGCGTTCCTGAAATTTTGTGCTTCTACAGCAGCTATGATTTTTGCGCTCCTTTAGCAATAATCATGAGGTTATGTTTGAGACTTTTACCGTGCTTGAATGTCTCATATTTCTTATGGAAATTTGTCCTTTAATGCTTAGAGTCATACAGAAAAGGGGAGTACAAGGATGATAAAAGAGCAAGAAAATACTGCAATGATTGAAATCAATTTCAAAATTCATTTAGGGGATCAACACATTAGAATGATGGACATTCCTAGGTTTCAGAATGAATACATGATGCACATTCAATGTATATTATTTATAGATACATCAGATATACATCAAGTAAATCCTTTGATGATATTAAGAAGAATACTGATGTTTGTGCACAACTGTATACAAGATATTTATGTGGTTATTCATTTTTCTTCTCTTATGTATAGATTTCTAATGGGTTTTCCAGGTGGATTTTCTACTTGAAAGTATCGTGCAAAAAATGCTAACACTATGAAATAGTGAAGGGAATACTTTAAATCACTTTTTTAAGGAGATTTTATGTGATCTACATTATCAATGTTAATTTTCACATTCCGGTTCAGATGTCTAACTTTATCTGATATTCACTCAGCATTTGGAAAATACAAGGCTTGACGGTGCCAATTTGCTGGGAGCAATTCGATGACATTGGAGCAAAGTTGAATAATCCTAGAATGCAAAAACTGTAACTCCTTTTAAGTGCGAGTAAATCTCTTTTATTTCCTCTCTTTTTTCTACCAGAAGCAGATCTCATATTACAAAAGTGCTATACTGGCTGTGGATGATAAGATTCAATCTGATAGACTTGCTCATAAGTGGCCTGTACATAAGTATTGACTGAATAATTTGCTAAGACGTTTCAGCATCATTGTAATTTTTTTAGGTAAAAGACAATGTCATATGTTGCATGTTACTAGCGACAGCTTTACATAATATCAGGCTCCGAGGGTTTGTTGAGACTTAGATGACTGACATGTTGGTTTAAAATGGCTAGGATAATTCTAGTATGAATCAGTAGCCATAACCTGGTGCTATAATTTGCATGATGCACTTGGCCTAGCCTGAATCTGGTGCAATAATTTTCTTGGCACGCTAAGTGAAGTATTGTGGATATATTTGTTGATTATTTGGATCATGTGGATGGATATTGCTTGCCCTTTCAGGAGGGCAAGGGACCAGCATTTTGTTGCATGAAGGTTTTTCTTATTTTTCTTTTTGTCCGTTTCTCATTTTAGGTATATAACAAACTGAAAATTCTATTCTCTATAAATTTATATATGCTAAATATGCAAAGTTACTGTTTTCTTCCAAAGAATTAGAGCTATAGCACAGGAGATGTGCTAATGAACTTATTGTAAAATTCGGTAAATCAATGATTTTGGATCTAACTCTTTTTAAAAGCTAGATCAAGAGTAGAAGATTGTTCAAATTATTATAAACTTTATTAATTTTTCTATTCCATCCGATGTGGGATCCAATACTCCTGTCTAACTCCCAGACTCGCTTGGGGGTATGATATAGCAGGGGTTACCTGGAGTGTAAAGTATAACAGATTGTATTATTCATAAACCATGACTCTAATGCAATACAAAATTTGGTAACTTTTTGTAAAAACTAGCTCAAAAATAGAGAATTGTTTAAATTATTATAAATTCTATTAATTTTCTAATATTATTCGATTTGGGATCTAACACTCTCCAATGTAATAGGAGATAACCTGGAGTATAAAAAGTTGTACTGCTTGTAAACTGTAACTATAATATCATGTAAAATTTGTTAATTGATGATTTTGGATTTAACTATTTCTAAAAGTTAGTTTAAAGATAGAAGATTATTAAAGTAATTATAAATTCTATTAATTTTCTAATATCATCCGAGGTGGGATCCAAAACTCTCATTTTATGTCCAAATCTGCTATGTGGGTTGAATATAGTGGGGTCACTTAGAACAAGAAAGTATAGCGGATCGTATTATTTGAAAACCATGATTTTGATGCTATATAAAAATTGACAAGTCAATAATTTAATATCTAATTTTTTTTTCAAAATCAAAAATAAAAAACTATTTAAATCATTATAAATTCAATTAATATTTCTATTCCAGCATGATGTGGGATCCAACATTTTTCTATGTTAAAACTCTGTATTATCTTGCCCATTATTTGAATACGATATAAGATATGCCTTTATTGATTTCATGTCTTTAAAAAGATATAAGAGTAATGTTACTGCATTGGGTTTTGCATAGGAATTCGAGATCTAGAAAATAATGGTTTCAACCTTCACGGGACTTGCATTGCATGGGTATAAGTGAAAGAAATGACAGTAGCGTAGTACCAAATTGTCTAAAATTGATTTTGGAAAAAAAATTATGAATCAAATTAATTATAATTTGTCATTTTATAAAATGATAATCACTTTGTATGTGAGATTACGACTTAATTTAAAAAATTTAAAAATGTTAATAATTTGTGAAGTGATTTAAGTTTTTCTCGACGAATTCAAAATTGAGTTAATAATGGAGAAAAAGACGTACGGGAGACGTGGCAGCTGGAGAGGTATGGCCGAGAATGCGTGCCCCAATACTACTGCCTGAGTGCAGGATAACATTTTTTTTTTTCGGGTTCTGTCGGCAACAGCAAAGCCACTCGAATAGTCCCACGCGTCGACACCCATAAATCAAAGTAATAAATTAGATCCGTTTCTTTTCAACGGAGGACAAAAAACAATAATAACTAATAATTTAAGACAAATAAAAAGAAAAAAATACTAATGAACCATAATTATTTATCGTGACATCTGTGAATTCATAAAAATCTTTGATAGCAAGTCAATGAAAAAAAAAAAGTAATACAATGGACGGCCTGAATTAGTGCCGTGGCTTTGCAGCCATCAATGACTTTGTCCTTCTTTTCCCGTGCATTTTTGCAATTTGATCCCCGCAAAAAAAGAAAATATCGCACCGAAATTGTGGGAAGTCGAAGCCCTTGTTTCTTGGACAAGTCCAATATGAATTCAATTCGAGCAATTTCTTGAACATTATGAAGGCTAATTTAGCTAGAAGAGTGCCAATATTTATTAAGCAAATAAAAAAAGAAACCCTTTAAATTAATGAACTTAGCTTACCATTAGAATCAGTTTATTATATTATTTATATATTAAATCAAATAATATGCATTTAATGTCAATTTTTTTCTTTCTGAAAAAAGCAAAACATAGAAAACCCATAGACTTATATTACAGAATTATCCGAAATTAAATTCTTACTTTGTTTAAGCATCACACAATCTAATTGAATGTGTTGATAGATTAGATAAATTCAATCATGTAATATATAGATTAATTTAATTATTTTTATTTATTTATAATCATTTTATGATTATCTATAAATAAAGAATTCATACTTAAACCCAATTGATAAATGAATATCCGGCTTCTGTTTCTGCTGCCCATATGCGGTGCCTATAATTAGGGTTATCTAAGAACTTTCCATGTTCCCTTCAGATTATATCAAACTCCTTTAATGGATAACGTGGGAGATCTCTTTTTTTCTTTTCAGCAAAATATACACGCTCATTCTACACGTATTGAAGGGTGTTTATGTCATTTTCATTTAATAAGGTGTGTGGAATAATACATTTAAGAGAAATTGTTGGATGGCTGCAGGGATATACTAGGCAAACTAAAACACACATTTATATTTTTATTTTCACGGTAAAAATATAATAGTTAAATGTATACTGTAATTTGATTGGTTTACTGATAGATTCGATTTATGTAAGAATTTCTCCTGTTTTTTTAGATACACCGTCTGATAAGATCCTTTTACTGATATCAAAACCCGTGTGATTATACATATATATATATATATATTTCATACATTTACATTATTGTAATTTTGTACTCTTGGGTTGCCTATAAATTAGGAGACACTTAGACCCATATATTTTCAGATCATATTAGAGACATCTTTGAAGGAAGGAAGGAAATAAAGAAAGAGAGAGAGAGAGAGAGAAAATGTCAGGAATAATGCACAAGATTGAGGAGACTCTCCATTTGGGAGGGCAAAAGAAAGAGGAGCACAAGGGTGAATCCCATGGCGAACACAAGGCCGAACACAAGCATGAAGCCGAACACAAGGGTGAATCCCATGGCGAACACAAGCATGAAGCCGAACGCAAGGAAGGTTTCGTGGACAAGATAAAGGACAAGATCCATGGCGATGACCATGCCGAAGGCGAGAAGAAGAAGAAGAAGGAAAAGAAGAAGCATGAGCATGGCCATGAACATGAACATGGTCATAGCAGCAGCAGTGACAGTGACAGTGATTAGTTAGATCCTCCCTCCCTCTTGGTATTCCTCATTTTTCATTTTTTTTTCACCATAAATAATCATTTCATATTTTATTTAATTATGTTTATATTTGCACTTTATTTTATTTTTCTCTATTAATTTTGTTTTTGGGTCTTTCGACAGTGCAGGTGTGTTGAAGTGCGAGGGCAAGGGAGCTTTTTTCTGCTATTGTCATGACTACAGACATCGGTTGAAAAAGTCTATAGTGTGTTTGTGGTTTTGTTTGGTGTGATGTATGCAGGGACTTAATGTAAATCCATATATTATAATTTTATAATAAGGATATTAATAATAATTATTTCCTTTTGTGTTTTTTTTTGTTGTTGTTGTCTTGACTTTTGCTTTGAGGTGCAAAGATAAATGCAAAGAGTTATTATTATATAAAAAAATATAAAATAGTGTCTAGAAATAGATATCAGCCAAAAAGGAAAAATAAAGTTCAAAAAACAAAGAAATCAAATAATGGGAATAATCCTGACTCCTGAGAGTCCCTTTCAGTTTTTTCATTTCATTGCAATTAAAAACAATGATTTCCATTTAGCACCCAAACAAATACCAAAAGGCCCAAAACAATTTTTCTCTTCATTGTTTTTGAGAACAAAAAAAAAAAGATAAAAAGAGGGATTTAAAACTTAAGAAATTAGGACTAGGTTGCAAAACATGAAATTCTGTTAAAATTGATAAGTGATGATGTTCAATTTTGTTATAAATATAAATATAAGCAACAAACAAATGAAGAATAAAGAAAGAGTGACAAAGGAAGAAGAGAATAGAAAATTGTGAGAATATTTTTACATATAAATTGTATATTATTCAAATTTTTATTTATAGGTTTATAAGTAGGTATTTAAATATCATGAATTACAAGTTATATGAATAAATCACAATAAAAGTTGATAAAAGTTATGGAATTAGGGAGTTACGAGCATTCAAAATTTAACATAATATTTTATAACACTCCCTTTAGATGTCCATTAATAAGAATATGTCTTATTAAAATCTTACTATGAAAAAATTTTATGGGAGAAAAAACCTAATGAAGGAAAAAAAAAGTACATTTTTTGCATAATATATATATAAAGTTGTCTCATTAAAAATTTTGCTAGGAAAACCTAATAGAATAAAACCGTAGTCAAGAAAAAGAATATAGTGTATATTTTTTCCTCTTTATGAAAACATCACTTTGAGTCTTTAATTCAACGCATTCTAATATCTCTCACTAACCTTTCAAATGTTGCAATACGCAATACTTTTGTAAATAAATCTATCAAATTATTACTTGATCGAATTTGTTGAATATCGATTTGTCCACTTTTATCAAAATCATGCGTGAAGAAGAACTTAAGAGAAATATGTTATCTTATTTCATTTAAAGTAACATCTTTTTAACTGTGCTATACATGTTGCATTATCCTCATATAACATTGGAGGGGTTCTTTTATTGACAGATAAATCGCCTGTTTCTCGAATGTGTTGTGTCATTTGCGTCAATCATACACATTTTCGACCAGTTTCGTGAATTGCAATTAATTCAACATGATTTGAAGATGTGACAGTCAAAATTTGTTTTATCGGTCCCCATAAAATAGCAGTTTCACCACTCATAAAAACATAACATATTTAGGATCGATTTTTATATGGGTTAGATAAAAATTCTGCATCAATATAACCAATTAGTTTCAATGTAGATTTATTTGAATAAAATAATCTCAAATCAATTGTTCATCGGAGATAACAAAAGATATATTTAACTTCATTCCAATGTTTTCGTGTTGAAGAAAAACTGTATCTTGCCAATAAATTTACCGAAAATATTATATCAGGTTGTGTAGTATTAGCAAGATATAGTAATGCACCAATTGCACTAAGATATGATACTTTAAGACTAAGGATTTCTTCTTCATCTTCTTGAGGTCGAAAAATATCATTTTTTACATCAAGTGACCTCACAACTATTAGTGTACTCAATAGATGTGCTTTATTCATATAAAATTTTTTAAGGACATTTTCTATGTAAACTTATTGATATACTAAGATACTATTAGCTAAATGCTCAATTTGTAAACCAAAACAAAATTTTGTTTTTCCAAAATCCTTCATTTCAAACTCATCCTTCAAATAATTAACTACCCTTGCAAGCTTTTTAGAAGTTCTAATAATATTTAAATCATCAACATATATATCAACAATAGCAAATTCATTTACTAATTTTTTTTATGAAGACATATGGGTAGATATGATCATTTTTATATCTTTCTTTCAACAAGTACTTACTCAGACGATTGTACCACATTTATCCTGATTGTTTTAGACTATATAATGATCTTTACAACTTGATAGAATAAACATCCCGAAATTTTGTGTTTTATAATTCATGCATTTCAAATCCTTCAAAGATTTTTATATAGATATCATTATCAAAATTATCATATAAATATGCCATAACGACATTAATAAGACCCATATCAAGTATTTCATGTATCTCAAGATTTATAACGTATCAAAAAGTTGTTGCATGCACTATAGGAGAATATGTTTATTCATAATCAGTACCAGGCCTTTGTAAAAATCCTTATGCTACAAGTCTTGCTTTATATCTTACAACTTCATTATTTTTATTTTGATTTCGCACAAATACTCATTTGTGTCTCGGTGAATTTTACACCTTTTGGTGTTTTAACTATTAGTCCAAAAACTTCATGTTTATTAAGTGAATTTAATTCAGCCTGTATTACGTCTTTCTATTTCGGCCAATTACTTCTATTTTGACATTCTTCAATTGTTTTTGACTCTAGATTCTCATTTTCCTCCATAATATTAATTGCTACATTATAAGCAAAGATATTGTCGATGACTATTTTTTCTCAGTTCCATCTTTTTCCTATAACGACATAATTTATTAATATCTCTTTATTATTATCATTTTTAGGTACCTGAATCTCTTATGGAGTTTTATTTGTTGTCATGTCATTAGACTTTTTAGGAGTTTTTGCTTCCTCAATTAGGTCATCTTGTTGACTAGCTTCTTTTCTTTTTTTAGGAATTTTATATTTGGAACTAATTGGTCTACCACACTTCAAGCACACTTTAGACTCATTAACTGTAGCAAGTTGTCATACGGGGACATTAATTCAAGCAGGAGCATTTGTAGTTGGTATATGTGATTTAACTACTCTTTTAAGGCCAGTAAATACATTAGACAATTGATTTACTAAATTTTGTAAATGTATTATTTTTTGTATTTCTTACTCACATTGATTAGTACGAGAATCTATATGTATTAAAGATTATACATTCCATATAGTTTCATGATCCAGCTGTTTTGTTTATCCCCCTAATATTGGAAAAATTATCTCATTAAAATAACAATTTATATACCGTATTGTAAATAAATTATCAGTCAACAGTTCAAGATATTTAACAATAGAATGAGATTCATATCCAACATATATTCTCAACCTTCTTTAAAGTCTCATTTTAGTACATTGTGGTGAAGTAATATGAATATAAACTGCACTTCCAAAAATTTTTAAATGAAAAATATTTGGCTCCTGATAATAAGCCAACTGTAATGGGGAGAACATATAATATGATGTTTGCCTAATGCGTATCAATACTGCTGCATGCAAAATAACATGTTTCCAATTTGAGATGGCGAGTTTTGTTCTCATAAGTAATGATCTTGCTATTAATTGAGGCATTTAATAAATGATTCTGTAAGATCATTTTGTGTATGAATATATATAACTGGTATTTCAACATTTATCTCAACTGACATATAATAATCAATAAAAACTTGAGATATAAATTCACATATATTATCAAAACGTATAGACTTGATTGAATAATATGAAAATTATACACGTAATTTAATTATTTGTGCAAGTAATCTCGTAAACGTCAGATTATGAATTGATAATAAGCACATATGTGATCATTGTGAAATATATATCATATTGAATTCTTTCTATAAATACAGGAGATTTTAATGACTTTTGCTATTAAAAATTGAATAATCAATTTGCCTTAAAAACAAACAACATATAAAAATTCATTAAATTGAAGAATCTTATTGTTATTTAAAGAATGTCCATTTGAATTCTCAATTATTTTACGCATCACAATTGATCTGGAATGACCCAACCGATTATGCCAAATATTAAAAATATTTTTATCAATGAACTTCTGGTTCATTACTGCATATACTTTGATTGTACTAATTCTGGTGTAGTACAAACCAGAAGATAACACATTTAATCTTTCCAAATTTTGTTTTTCATTTAAGACTATTGATATAATATAAAAATATTATATAGCATTATGATTACAAGTTTGAATATAATACCTATTATGATGTATGTCTTTAAAACTTAGGAGATTCCTCTTTCATTTGGTTGATAATAATACATTATCAATCATGAATTTTGTTTCATTACTTAAGAGGATATGAGTTTTTTCAGAGTCTTCTATCAAGTTTGTAAAACCTGATATTGTACTAACATTTGATTTCATCATAGTCAAATTAGAAAAATATTTTCTATTTCTCAATATAGTATATATTGTTGCACTATTTGCTAAAAATATCCCTATCTCATTGTTCTTAAAATTTCTCGATGAGCGAGGAAAATTTATATTATTAAAAAATAAATAAATAAATTGCAATAAGTAATTATAAAATAATATAATATACTACTTGATCATCAAATTTAAAAAGATAATAAATTTAAAATAATATAATCAAATAAATTAAAATATTGTATTTAAGCATAAATAAATAAAAATTTTGTCATAAATTTTTTTCATCATATGGATGTTTTATTTTTTTTATTTTATTTTAGTCATTTTCATGAATTAATCTTTCATTATCTTATTTAAAAAAATGTGCAATATCTAAGTGCGTCTTACCCAATTAATTAAAAACAAATCATCATCTTGGTATATACAATTTTTTTAACACATACTTTATTTTCTCTTTCGGAGAGTTTTGATATAAATCAATTAAATTTTGATATACTTTCGGTACATATTCAATTAACAAAATATTTAAATTATTTCAAATATTTTTGTTGTAATTCAGGTACATATCCAATTTAAAAAAATTCAAATTGTTCTAAAAAATAATAGTGTTTTTAACTGTGAGATAATCATATTTTAATCTCCCATTAAAATGATGATGAAGAAAAATCTAGGTCTTAGCCTTATTTTGATTAAATTTTTAAATTCCTTCTTTATTAGCATTACCAAGACCATTCACATCTAAGTAAATTTTAGCATCCAATTTTCATGATAAATATGATTTATTTTTACTAATATCATAAATCATAAACTCTTGCAAGCTTTGTAATGAATATTATGACAAAACAAATAATCAAATATTAATTAAATAAACAAATATATACATATATATTAAATAATTATAACATAATATGTATATATTGTAACATATGCATATCAATTAATAAAAATCACTTAATAATTCTCATTTAATATTTTAATTTCAATTAATTATAAATACCAAAGATCATTTCATTACAATTTATTAGGTTCAATTAAATATATTTAAGGCATATTTACAAATACATCAATCAAATTATTAATACTATTATTATAAAGAGAAAGAAATATGAAATTATTATCAAATATCAAATTATTAATATTAGATTATTTTCCAATAAAATTGTCTTTTCTAAGCATATCTAGACAAAAAAAAAAA
>CATIWF010096395.1:0-25435 GCA_949630135.1 Balakata baccata
AATTATATATATATATATATAATTAGAATAAATTATAAATATTTAAAAAATTAATGATATACAAATTAAAATAAAAGAAAAAAATAGTAATATCTTATAAATATTTTTAATTAAAAATAAAGATAGTTTTCTTAATTGTTAGCTTATAACAATTTTATATGAAGGTTATGAATTCAATTTTCTATATTACTATTATAGAATTTTAGCATATAAAATTATTTATAATATCAATTTTATTAATTAATTAATAAATTTAATTTTATTGATTAAAGTATATATAATTATAAGTTATAAAATTTATTATATTTATATAATAGGGGTAAAGATTATAAATAATATTACATTTTCTATATCAACATTCTCCTTTTTAAAGTAATATTATTTTATTTAATATATTAAAAATAGAATATAAATCATAAAATATTATATATATACGAACATATTCACGAGTCTCTAGACGAATGCATTTATAAACATGTTTACTAACATATAAATGAATATGTTCGCGAGTCTTTAAGCGAACATATTTGTAAACCTATAAACAGACATGTTAATAAGCCTACAATTGAATATGTTCATGAGCATATAATCGAACATGTTCGTAAATCTGTAAACGAATACGTTCCCAAACATGTAAACGAATGCATTTGCGAGCTAATGGAACCAAATACTCTCGAGCTCTACTCGATAATAGTAACAAAACAAATTCAAATGAACATTTTTTCGAACCAAGATCTGAATAGCTCACAACTGCTTGGTTCGTTTATAATCTTACTGTTCATTTGTTTCATTCCATTTTTTTCATCTCAATTAAACTAATAAAAGTCCAAATTCACCCCTCGAAAAATATGCAAAATACCATAAACAACAAGGTCAAAACATAATACCATAGAAGTGAATTCACGCTAACAATATTCTACAAATATGAAACCAATTCAAATTCCATTAAAAATCCTTCACGCGTGAATTACGGTAGAAAACCGGATACGAAACGGAACCATTGACAGCGCCTTTCCATATCTAATTTGGGCCATTTGGTCATCGTCTTTATTTATATATATATATATATATATATATATATATATATATATATATATATATATATATATATAAATTAAATATTATGGTATATGTATGTATATATGATCAGTAAAAAAATTTATAGTTTTGTTATTAAAATAGTAAATTGATGAGATTAAAAATAATAAAGCTCATTACGAAGATTAAATAGAATGCAACTTACATGTATACGTAGTTTTATATAATTATATATTTATAAAGGTATATCTAATATTTTAATTTATCTATTTTAATTTATATTTATTTTATGTTCATATATTTCAAAATTTCATTTCATCTTTGTGTGTTATATATGTATGATATATGGTATATGTTTATTTTAATTTTATTATTTAATAATTGATGGGATTAAAAATGAAAAAGCTTATCATAGTGTTTACATAAATGACAATGGCACAAATGTTATATGTAAAATATATGTATGTTATATGTGAGGTTTATTATCTAAATTTTCTTGATAGTGTGTGAAGTAAAAAAAATCTGAAATTATATTTTTAAAATAAAAAGAAATTTATCAAATGCATTATCTTATTTTATATATCTTAGTTATATGAATGTTATATGTATATAACATGCATACGTGAATAAATATTTTACAGTTTCAGAAATCAAAACTGATAAAATATGATAAATATAGTATTCTTCAATTACATTCAAATTTGAAATAAAAATAAAAATTTACAAAGTATATGTAAATTATATGATATTTATATATGTAGTATAGATTTTACAAATTATCATCACCGGTTTGTTGTTGTTGTTATTATTATTATTATATGCAGATTATATGTTAATTATATGTATGTTGTATGTCATTATTATTATCACTATTTACCAATATTATTCTTAACTTTCAACTCCAAATTTCATCTTCTTCTAATATATATAACAAATGCAGAACTTCAATGACTAAAACAAAAACTGAAAAGCTCAAGGCCATGCAAGAGTTGACCTAAAATTTGACTAAAGCCACATGTATTTAATGACCCCAAAAAAAAAAAGGATCATTAGGTGTTATGAAACAAAATTTTGAAGTCTAAAAATCGTTAAGCATAACAAATAGGGGATTTGTAATATATGAACTAGGCTTTAATCCTGTTAGTAACACTCTTTTCCCTTTGTGCCATTTACGAACATCCACTGGTTAACATTTGAAGAGTAATAACACATCCTATTCTTTTACATAACGGTGATTAACATAAAAATTCCGAAATTTTAGCTGCAGTCTACAGCATAGAGCAATATTTTTCCTTGACAAGTTAATTCACATTAATACTCTTTAATTTCATTAAAACCGGCAATCATTAAATAAATGGAAACTAGAAAGCAATCTGAAGAGGGAAGACCAGTAAAATGAAAATTCAGTTAATCACCAACTAAGAAAAATATAAAAAACATCATTACAACATTGTGACAAATCAATACAGTCCAGACACAAGGGACATAATGGATGTCTCGAGCTATTTTTAGGAAAAGAGGGGGCAGGGTGAGTAAGAAGCCAAAATTAAATTAATTAATATACTGCACCATTCGATCATCATCCTACATTGAAGCTCCACTCATTACAAATGCAATAATCTTTCGTTACGCCTCCATCCTCAGATTCCCTCACCTTCAAAGCGAACACCACTAGTATTGGAGTATTATGGAGCTGCACATGGCAAGTCACCATATCTCTTTTTGTCTCCTCCCTTCCCTTTCGTAATAAATCATTTATTTCTATCTCCTCTAGAAATTGAAGATCTGGAAGCGTATGCCGACGCCGGATTCAATCAAATCGCTGTCGAAATCGATGGTTCAAATTCATCATGATTTCATCAATAGATTAAAGCAACAATTGAAGATTCGTAATCGATAATTCAAACTCCTCAGTGAAAAGATCATAGGGTGGAGAAGGTATTTGAAAGAATTCGGTAACAACGGATTTGATAATGAGAAATGAGAGATAGTGAGTTTAATGAAAATGGTAGATAATCAAAGATTGTCGGCACAAAAATGAAAAAATAGAGACCTAAACTCAACGAAGAATGTAAAAGGTAGAAGCAGAATTCAAATTTTGCCAAAGAAAAAAGAAATAAGCTGTAAAAGGGATGAGAGCGACTTTATGGCGAATGACATGGTTAAAGAAAAAGAAGGTCGATAATTAAGTTTCAATAGATTTTGAAAAGTGGGTGCTCTTATAGTAACTATTTCTTAAAAAGTGATAACCCGGGTCTTTTTCTCACTATACAATTATAAGATGGGCCAAAACTAGTTCCATTTAATTTTCTTCTATTTTTTTAATTTTTTAATTTCTATAATTTTCTATCCATTTTCTACATTGCAGCCGAAATTTCTCCCTTAAATTTTCACTGCAATCTCAATAAACAAAGGGAAAATGAGTGATGAATATGGAAATTGAGGTTAAGTGAAGCTACAAAGAAAAATACAAAGATATCCTTTGATCGAGAGAATTTAAAATTTATAGATTAAATTTTATGAATTTTAAATCTATAGATTGTAAAATCCATGAATATATGGACTGTGAAATCTATAGATTATGATAATTTTATCATTTGGTTTGATTGTAAAATCTATAGATTGATAATGTAATTTTTTTTATATTCATATTTGGTTCAATGATCACAATTTATGAAATTAATAATTAATTTTCAATTCTATCCTTTATTAAATATTGACAATTTATTATTAATTAAGTATATAATCAATTTCATCATATGCTTGAAAATTAAAAAATAATATTGGTTATTTTTAAGAATTAGCAAATAATAAAAAATAAAAAAAAATAAAGTTAATAGTACTCTCTTTATACATATGATAAGTTAAACCTTTAAACATAACATAACCTATTTATTATTAAAACGAAAAATTATTATACGTTACATTATCTAATTAGATTGGTATAAACTAAAATCAATTTTTATAAATAATTCAACGCATATAAACACAATATGATGTAAAATAATAATAATAATAAAGCTAAATTAATTATTTCCAATTAAAAATATGATTTTTGCTTTTTTTTAAGGTAAACGAATTTTGAAATATTATCAATTTATTAGATAAAATTTTGGAATAAAAAAATTTGGCAAATAGCCCGATTGATAAAAAAAAAATAGCGGATTTTAAACTTTTTCACTTAAGAGGTTGGAAAACAAATTTTAAAAAATAAAAAAAATTTGGTATATGAGAAATTTTCTTAAATTTATGATTTTGACATTTTTTTAAGTAATAAATTTAATAGAAATCTATAAATTATCTAAAATTACTAATCCAAAATCCTTCAATCCAAATATAGCTCAAAAAAAATAAATGGAGTGTAATTTTCAATCTAAGGTAGAAATTATAAAAGGAGGTAAGCTACTCACTTTGAGTCATGAATTTCATGCAATTCGTTCTTTTTTCCTTTAGTTTTATTTTATATTCAACTTTTTCTAATCTAATGTCACTGGAAATGGAAGAAGATTCTACTTTTAGCATAAAATTGCCTTAAATCAAAACACGTAAGAATCAATAGATTAAGAGGAGAAAGAACAAAAAAAATCATCAAAATAACATAGAATAGTGATGCAATTCAGCAAATCATCACTGTCTCTATATAGCAACTCTTCACGAATCATGAACTCTACTAGCTACAAAATCACCTATTCCAGATCTTTCTCACCACAAGCTAGGTTAGTTTTCTTATGAATTTGTTTGGTTTCAATTCTTGCAAGGGCTGAGATTGTAAAAACTCCTAATATTAAAGAATTGCATGAAATTTTTATTATAGGTATAAAAATTATATTTTATAACCTTATATTTTTTTTTATTATAACCTTATGAGAAATGCTTTTATAACCTTATATTTTTTTTTACCGAAAACATCGTTAAAAAATCAATTTTTATTATATATTGCTTTTTTTTAAAAAAGAATATATATATATAATTTGGATTCTGCTAGCAGTATTTTAAAATTTTTTTAATAATCAAATTCTATATATAATTTTTGGTATTTTTATTTAAATTTATAATTTTATTTGCATTGGATAAATAATTGTGTTTAATGATTTTTTTTATTTTTTATTTGAATTTGTAATTTCATTTTATTTGTTAGGTATCATTAAAATTTTATTATTGTTATTTTAATAATTTATAAATTTATAAAATTTTAAAATTATTTTTTATTAGAACAATATTTCAAAATTATATAAACATTAAAAACACAAATTTAAAAAATAAATTAATTTTCATTTCTATTCCAATATTTAGTCAAATATCTATAAATAAAATTTTATTTCTATTTCGAAATAAAGCGATAAAAGGATAAGCTTTGAGTGTCCACATGCATGCAAATGATTTGCAATTACAAACTTTATATCCACTGCGCTAACTTTTAAATATATTTTCTCTCTCAATTGACATCCATTTATATAGTTGTTGCAATGCACAATGTGTATTGATTATATTATTAACATATATTTATTTAATTCAAATACATAATTATATTTTAATTTTTAAAAAAAATAGTAATTCTATGTTCATTATATTATTAATTATAACAATATTTATATTTATTTTTAATTATTATTTATAATATATTTAAACTAGTACTGTTTTATAATAATTGTTTATTAAATAATATTAATATTAAAATGTATATTATTATTTTATTTTATTCAATTTTATTATCAAATAATACTTGAGGATCTATAAGAGTCTTTTGTCCATTTAAAATTGTCTTTTTCCATTTTTATTTCCTGCAAAAAGACAATTTCAAATGAACAAAAAACTTGTGAGCCAACTTTAAAAAAAAGGGTATTGTAAATTGAATTAAATGGATAATTTGTGAGCTTGCAAATTTGTAAATTTGCAATTTTATTTGAATAAAAAATTATAGTAGATTCTATTTCATTATTTTATAATAAATAAAATATTTTTTTATTAATTAGTATATTTAAAATCATTTAAGGCTCAATTTATAATACATCTGACGTATCGGTACCTTAGATGTAATAAATTACATCCACAATATTCACCTAACTAAGAAAATTCTAAATCAATGAATTGCTTGGAAGAAGTGTTATGTTGACGTGTATTTATATGTCGACATATTGTAGTCGGACCCATCATTTAAAGTATAATTAATATTTTATATAATTAACTAATTTAGTTGATGTATTAATATAAAATATAAAATTACATTTTTTATTTGATTATATTTATTAATATAAATATAATTATTATTAATTTTTAAATTTTAACTAAATTTCTAAATTATTTTTAACTAAAATAATTTATTATTTAAAAATCGTTTTTTTAATTTTAAATTGTTTTTGTTATTCAGTTTATTAATTTTAATACATGACAATTAATTAAATCCAATTTATTATACTATAAAAAAATATTGTATAAAATATTAATTAGGTTCACAAATTAAAATTGATATCAATTATAGAGATAAAATATATTTTATAAAATGTATTTTACAAAGTATTGAAATTTAGTCGATATATCAAGGAAACTACATTTTACAATTGCAAAATAATTGTATGAATGTTAATGCTCGTTTTAAGAGCAACAATAATAATTTCTAGAGTCAGATGTGACAATTACTATATATGAAATTTGCAAAATTATTTAATAAAATTTATTTTATTTGACAATAAATTAAAAAATATAGCATTTTAAATATAAGTGAATAGAATGTATCAAAATTTATTAAATAGTTTGACAAGATGTGACAACTGCTATATATTAAATTCTTAAAATTATTTAATATAATTTATAAATTTTAACTTTAATTAATTTTAATAATAAAAAATTATTTTATTTGACAACAAATTAAAAAAAAATATAACATTTTAAATATAAGTGAATGGAATATATCAAAATTATTGAATAGTTTGGCAAATTGTGAATTGCAATGATAGAAATAATATGAAAGTGTATCAAAAAGTTGGCTCAAACGGCAGTCGGGATAAGACTGTCTAATTGTGGGGATAAAGTTGTTCATAAATAATATGATTCGTCTAAACTCTCGTAGATCAAATCAAGAATTAATTAGTGTGTAAACATATGGGGAATTATATTTTTATGGACGTAAAACAAAATTAATATCAAGAGAACAAAACCATCTTATCCCGGAATCTCTATATGAGAGCATGCTTAATATAAGTAGGCATCACAACAGTGATTGGATCGGCACATCACCCACTAGACGATCCCAATATGGTAAAGATCAAGATTCCTCCCACCACATCAAGACAGGGATTACATGGCTGATCTCATATCTTGAGATCCGAGGATCCTGATAAAGGCAAAATGTACGGTACTACTACAATGGATTAAACAGAGCGTTGAAATGACAGGTGAGAAGTATTAAATGCGTGTGTAGCTCGAGTTGGAAGCGTTATGTCTTGCGTGAACAGTAAGCAAAAAACCATGTTTTGATAAAGCCGGCTTAAGCCATATTAAGCAGTAGAATGACAAGACACGTGAAGAAGAAGGAGGCTATAAAAACCCTAAAGGACATGCTCAAAGGACAAGTTAATTAACACTTTTCTAACTCTATATTCTCGTAATTTTCTTCCTCCTACTGACTTAAGCATCAGAGTAGCTTTACCGGAGTATTCCAGTTAGTCATTCTCATCGAGCCTGGTAGGGACATGAAGCTAGAGAAGCAATAAGTTATTATTGGTGCGGTGAGTCCTCGTAATGGTTGAAGAAACACCGATAGGAGGAAAAAACCCCCACACCCTTGAGAAAACTCCCCATTCCACCATTCTAAGCCCCTATAACACTCCCACATCCCCTCAAAACCTAAACACTGCCCTTGAGAATGTGGTCACCGAAGCCAAACATAATCCTTCCCCAAACATCTTTCATACTTTGTAACAACTTAAAGCCACTATCGATGACATTAAAAAAGACAAAGCCACACTCAAAAGTAAGACCCAAAACCATTCCCAAACCCATAAGACGAACACGAGGAGGTTTCCACCCCCACACAAGATAGATCTTTTGCCAATACCCCCACCAACCAAACCATCCCAGTCATTCAAGAAACACCCATTACAAAAGTTGATCTATACCATACGGTGAAAAACCTTATGAAGGAATTCCAACCACAATCTAAGGATTTCGATTACAGTCTCATGTACACCTCACCATTGGCTAATCCCATGGTGTAAGATCTTTTTCCGGATATAAAATTGCCACCTCTACCCACATACGATGATTTAGGAGAATCTAGGAGCCATATGTCCTAGTTTCGCATGACCATGGCCCTATACATAAATCATGACTAAGTACTTTGCAAAGTCTTTTCAACCATATTGGTAGGACTGTCCCAACAATGGTATCAGGGTCTAAAACCTAACAACATACCCTCATTTGAGCAGTTGGCATAACTTTTCAACACACGATTTGTCACCAACATGCGCATCTTTAAGGTGCTAGTAGTCCTGCAAAAGGCATACTAAAAGAAGGAGGAGACACTGAGAGAATATGTTGAACACTTTAACAAAGAAGCAGTTTTGGTGGATGATCTTGATCATAGCATAGCGATCCGGGCATTCACAGTAGGAACCACCTCCAAGCTCTTATATAACTCGCTAAACCTAGACAGACCAAACAGTTTCATAGATTTCATGCTTCATGCTAGACAACACATTCAATTAGACGAAACTATGAGAGTATATGGTGACACCCCCAAGCTTAGAGTTCTTGTAATAACCTGATCCCTTGACACCCCATCACGCACACGATGGGTAGGCACTGTCAGGTGCCTAGTGCAGGCATGATATCGTGTCATGCAGGCGATGGGCAAGGCAGCAAGCGCCAACACTGGCATGAAAGGGCTGTTACGCGTGCACTAGGCACCCCTAGCATAGTGCCCTGCATAGCAATGCCCAACATGGGTGTGTCACATTAACATGCATGTATAGGGCTCATTCTCACCTAATATGTCTCTATATGCCTAGAATCTATTGAATTTCACTTATAAACGTGAATTTAAATAATAATTTTCACATAAATGATCACAATTGAGCATGAAAATATTGAAAATATTATGAAAAAACATGTCCATGTTTTATGATATGAATTTCATGCTTAACTATGATTTAAATGACATGATAATGATACATGAACCGAGTTTGCACGATGTTATGGATGCATGAAACAAGGTAGAATCTTATGATGTTTATGATATGACATAATTATTGTGTGCATGACACGGATAATGCTAATATGAGAAATATTGAAAAGACCTAAATGCTCATTGCTCATATTAAGACTTGTTATATGATATATGACATGTCATTTAGGATTATATTACAATACTGTAGATTATTATACATGATTATTACTTATAGGCCCAGCATGGGCGTGTCTTGTAGCACGCCTGCGCAATAATGCCCAACAGGGCTTGTCACACTATCACGCACGTATAGGGCCCACTCTCACCTAATATGTCTCAATATGCCTAGAATCTATTTAATTTCACTTATAAACATGGATTTACTTGATAATTGCACATGAATGATCATAATTGAGCATGAAAATGTTAGAAATTTTAAGAAAGAATATGTCTATGTTTTATAATATGAATTTCATACTTAACTACAATTTAAAGGACATGATAATGATACATGAACCAAGTTTGCATGATGCTATGGATACATGAAACAAGGTATAGAATCTTATGATGTTTTTGATATAACATGATTATTATACACATGATATGAATAATACGAATATGAGAAATATTGAAAAGACTTAAATGACCATTGCTCATATCAGGACTTGTTATATGATAGAAGACATCTCATTTAGGGTTATATTATGGTCCTATATATTATTATACTTGATTATTACTTATGGGCAAGGTGGCTTAAATTCTAGCAACGCTCATATCCCGTTTGCTAGTAACTTTATTATCTTACCCAATCAAGGTGGCTTAAACTTTGGGAGCATCCTTGACTGTAAGCTCAGACAAATACAATTACAGATAAAATAGTCAGGTGAATATGATGACTTAAGTTATGAGAGCTCTTTTATTCATGACTCATATCCAGATAGTTCAGGTATTAAGTAATTGGGCGATAAACTATAATATGATATGAATTAGGGTAAGAATTAGACTATGCGAACATATAATCATTAAACGTTACGTGTATGATTAAATGTGATATGCCTTTCAATATAAGATAAGTATAGATTGTTGCTTCCGCTAACGTATGCTTAATTTTCGATTTAAATCGCATTGAATCAATTTGATTAATTTTTGTGTAGTTTTGTTGAAAATAAATGGACTATTTGAGATGCTCTAATGTATGGTTTGTTGAAAATAAATGGACTATAAAAGATGCTCTAACGCATGGTTATTTAAAATAACTCATACCAGTCGGTTCAACTGCTAAATCAGCCAAAAATTTAGGTCGATTCACCTCTCCAATTTGGATAGACTTTCACAAGGTAACAAAATTGGGCAATTGAGCAGTTGGACCGGTGGTAAATTGGACTGGTTAATAAAGTTGTAAAATAATGAAATGCTTCCACCGGGTTTCTAATAACATCTTCCAATAGTCTCTATTTTCTTGCTTATCTAAATTTAAGAAATTTTATATCTTTCAACATTCTTTTTATCTTTTTTTTTACTTATTTCACTTCCTAAAATTTATATTCTCTCAGATTTATGAGCCACAAGAAACTCATGAATAATATTTTATTATTTTTCTTTTCTCTCTTTTATTATTTTTTTTTGTCTTTTACTCTTTCTCTTCATTTTTTAGATAGTTTTATTAATAAAAAATTAAAAAAGGGAGTGAAATAAAGAGTATTGTTGGAATGCATACAATTTTTAAGACAAATTAAAATAGAGAGTAAATTTTTTATAATAAAATAGAAAGTATTGTTGTTGATGCTCTAACCTGATTTAAATGGCATAGATGCTTCAACAATTAGACTCTATTAGATTATGTCTTATTTTTTATAAGATTTAATATATAATTTCATATCTTTAGAAATCTCCCCACTAACAAACATTTATAATTGATAATTAAATTTAATTATTTATATTTTTATCAATTTACATTATAAAAGAATTTGTGTATAAATTATTTTTAAAATTTTTTTGTTTGCAATAAAAATATTATTTTCAAAATATTAATGTAATTTTTTAAAAATTAAAAGTATATAATTTAATTAGTTTTAATATTATAAAAATAATAAATAAAAAATCCACTTTATTATATTTGAGATTATTATTTTGAATATAATTATCTATTGCATTAAATTATAAATATTAGCATGTATATTTTTTACATATTAAAATATATATTTTGATAACATTTAACCGGTTCATTAATCGCAATTTCGATTTCGTGACTATTATAATGCAACCAAATTGCACATAAATTAGATTCTAATTCTGTATTGAATCAAACAGAAAGAATGAATGATCATTTCAGTTTAGATTTCATTTCATTTCATTGCAATTTCAATTTCAATTTCAATTCCGATTCCGATTTTAGAAACTGAACCACCCAATTTAAAAGATATTTCCAGATTTTTTGCAAAACAGTAATTTCCAATCTTTATCATCCCACCCACCTACGCGTGTGCCCCATATGGCTTAATGTCTCAAACCAAAAAACAGCAGTGTGGTCTATTTCAAAATGATGGATATTGGGGATATTTCTAATCTAATATTTGCCACCAATTAAAAAACTTTTATTAAAAATGATTTTTTATTAATTATTTTTATCATTTATTGAAAATTTAGTGGAAGATATATATGATTTTAATTAATTAAAATATAAGTCTTTACAGCAATAAAACTAAAAAGTATTCTAATTATATATTGCTTAGGATTTAGTTAAAATTTAATTTAAGTACAAATGAATTTAAATTAAATATTGCATCATTAGTTCTTTACTTCTTTTAGTTTATTAATCCAATACTTATTTTTATTTATTGACACTAATCAAACATTTTATCTTTCGATCTAAAAAATTTATATTATTGATATTTTATCCGACTATGTTCTTATTGAGATAGCTACATAATGTCTTGTAGGTAATATTTAACAAGCACATATTCCACATAACATCTAATACATTAAATAATAATAATAATAATAATAATAATAATAATAATAATAATAATAATAATAACAATTATGCTATATAGTTCACTTAAATTTTTTTTTTTTATGATCATGTGCATTAAAATTTTAGTAATTTAATGTAGGTTGAATGATACAAATATAATCATTGTTGTAAAAATCAGTCTGGTCGGTTTAACAGGAAAAATCGGAAACGGCCACTAGGCTGGATGGTTTTGAGGCAAAAAACTAGGAGGTCTTTAGACCGCCCCAAGAACCGGCCGGTTCAACCGATTTGACTGGTTTTTTTTTGTACAATTCACTACAAAAATATCACTTTTTGTGCATGGTGGGAATTGAATGGTGGAAATTGAACTCGAATCTTTAAATGTAATTATCAAGCTTTTGCCATTAAACCACTTGTGATATATGGTTAAAAATATCATTTTTTTTTTTATATTAGTTTCATTATATTTACATAATATTAACTATTTATAAAATTATTCATATTATTGAAAAGAGATTTATGTAAAATCAATATTTAATTTTTTATATTTTTATTATAAAAGTAAAACTATGATAAATAAATAATTCTTGAAATTATTTGATGTTTTGAATTATAAATATTTATTATCAATACATGACTATATATTATATTATCAATAATTCAATATATAACTATGCATTAATTTAATTTTTCATAAAAGTATTAACATTATTTAAGAATGCATATATTTAACAAATTTTAATTTAATGCTAGTAGCTTGATTAATATTTGAGAGAAAATTGAAGAACTTGTTTATGTTCAATGATGTGAGGAAAATGGTATATGAACTAACCATTTAAGTGCCAAGAAGTCAAGCACAAGGTGGGGAACGGTTACCCACGTATTAGAGTCCAATTCAATTTGAACTCTTTTAAATAGGCTCATTTTGCGCTTGCAAATCCAAATTTGTGCCCGTGAAATGGTCTATTCGTGTAGTTCCTGCTTGGAAATCCATTTCCCGATTGGAACCTTGTGTACTTCTGGTCCAATAGGTTTTCCTAAGAGCGAGAAAGATATTCCTACTCATGAAACCAATCGTGCTTGCAAAAAACTATTTCGCGATTGCGAAACAAATCTCGTTTGCTAGTCTTTATTCACTCTTACGATTTTGGCTAGACTAGATTTTTCTCTCTTAGTTTTGGATCCAATCCAAAGACCATTTCACTTCTTTTTCACACTTTCAATGCATGTGACTTATTAGATTCTCTATTATATTGACCACTTAGATCAATACTTGATTTAGAGCAGATAATAAGTGGTATCTAGCAACACATTATAACTCTTAATTGATCGAAAAATCAATAGTCTAACTTCAACTTTTCTATAGACAATTATCCATATAATTCATCCCTTCACCTTTCTATATCTCACTCGATTCAAAGCATGGACTCAATATCAACTCTTATTAGATTGACTACATCACACCTAGTGCAAGTAATGTTAGATCTTGTCCTTGACACTCATTACTCATATTAGATGTGTCGCTGAAAACTATCTTCATGACATGTCTGCTCCAGCTAGAGACTCCCAAGTAATGATCTCAACAAGAGGCCATGAGTATACCATCTTTCTACCAGGAGTGGTGAATTCATTATTGACTATTCAACTACCTTCGAATACCTCAAATTGTTCACAATCACCACCCTATGAGTTGCCCTCCTGATGCAATAAGGAATTAAGTCAAAGTACATAATCAGTATCCAAGATAACTTTAAACACTTCAAATCTAAGGATGTTTGCATCATTAGTATGATGAGACTATCACTGACATATAATAGATGATCCATGTAATGGTTTCAATACAGGTCATCCAATATACTTGACTACTCTAGCAAGCATCAATAAGTTAATTTTAAACAATTTATGTTTATAGATTATGAGATCTACTGCTTGATCTTATAAAAAAGTATAATATGTGCTAGTTTATCCGGATCAACAATATTTTGTCTTGTTGATCATATGACTAGGGATAATTTAGATATAAACTCAACTGGACATGATATGAATCTCAATATCATGATCACATAATAATTTCCTTCATGATATGCTTTGCATCCTGGACTTCATTATTCAATTTAAAACCCAATCACTTCATAAACATGATGAACATCAATATAATGATATATGTCATTTTATTCATATAAAGAATTTGTACAATAAGTGCTAATGGTGATTGTCTTTAAAGCACCTCTTTAACAATCTCTCACTTGCATTAAAGTCAATTGCATTTGTATTTAATACTATAGGTAAGTACATAAGTATCATACTTCTTTTTGGGTAATGGCTTAGTGAGCAGATCCGTAATATTCTAATCAGTTGGCACTCTATTTATTTTTACATCACCCCTACCTATGATCTCTCTAACCACATAGTCGTGTTTAAGCACATGCTTAGACCTTTGATGAGACCATGGCTCATTTGCTTGTGCAATGGCTCCATTATTGTCATAATAAAATTGTATCAAATCAATAATGTTGGGAACCACTCCAAATTCTGTGATGAATTTTTTTATTCAAACTGCTTTCTTTGCTACCTCGAAAGTTGTGATGTACTCTACTTCAGTTGTGGAATTGACCATTGTCTTCTGTTTGGAACTCTTCGAATTGATTGCTTCATAGTTCAGTGTGAACACGTAGCCTGATTAGGATTTCAAATCATCCCTGTCAGTTTAAAAGTCGGCATTGGTATTCCTACTTACCTCAAGATCTCCATCTCCATATACCAAGAATACATCCTTAGTCATTTTTAAGTACTTAAGGGTATTCTAGATGGTCATTGTTCCAAGGTCCACTTGGTTTCTACTTGTGATACTCAAAACATATGATACATCGGACCTTATACATATCATAGCATATATGATTGATCCTATAGCATAAGCATATGGGATCAAATTCATGCGAGTCTTCTCATCTTATGACTTTGGACATATAAACTTTGAAAGGATGATCCTATGGGTCATGGGAATGAATCCTTTCTTGAATTGCTCTATGCTAAAAATTGTTATCATCTTGTCTATATATGTAGACTGAGAAAGACCAAACAACCTCTTAGTTTTATTTCTATAGATCTTTATCCACAAAATATAGGTTACATCTCCAAGGTCCTTCACAGATAAATTTTTTGATAACCAAATCTTGACGGATTGTAATTAAGACCGAGATGTCATTTACCATAAGTAGTATGTCATCCATAAATAATACAAGGAAAATAATTGCACTCTTACTAACCTTCTTATGCACACAAGGTTCATTTAGATTTTGTGAAAAACTAAATTCTTTGATTATCTCATCAAAACTGATGTTCTAACTCCGAAATGCTTCTTCAATCCATAAATGGATCTCTAAAACTTGTATACCTTTTCATCATCTTTAGATGTGAAGCCCTCTGGCTTTGTCATGTACATATCCTTAGAGATGTTTTTATTAAGGAAAGTCATCTTCATATCCATTTACCATATCTCATAATCATAATGAGTAGCAATAGCTAAAAGTAATTTGATTAGTCTAATTGGAACTTTACAAGTGTGGGCGAATGATATGCATGTGTCATTATTGTGTGTATTCGATTAGCCTAATTGGATTCCTTTCCACTTTGTATGAGAAGTAGCAATGTAACAATATTAAATTATGCTTTAATTATGACTATGGAATTGGAATTGAAGGTGTATTGAGTTTAACTGGATTTGGAACTTTATTCCATAGCATGATAGGTGTATTGGTGAAGCTTAAGAGAGTTGGACTCAAAGCTAGATTGAAATGTATTGTGTTTATTATTTTGTTTTATTCTTTCATGTTTAGGAATTAATTGGGTACAAGTAGTACTTAAGTGTGGGAAAATTTGATCATTTCCTATTTTATAGTACTTAAAAGGTTAGATTTTGTGCCTTTTTAGTCTTATTTTTATGTTTATTGTGATGGCATTGTGTTGATATTGTGTTATCTTTGTTTTAGGTGAGATAGAGGTAAATTAGAGGAGTTTGGGCCAAGTTTGAAGACTTAAAGCTATGACACAAGGAGCAGAAGATCTACATGAGAGTGTTGGTGCTAGGTAAGACATAAGCATGCTATTTCCACACAGGCGTGTCATCTTTGCTGAGAACCTATTACAAGTGACACAAGCATGTCATCCCTCCCAGCCTGGTCGTGTTGCTTTTGCGATGTTATTGTATAGTGTGACACGTGACACGACTATATCATTTTCTAGAAATTGCAAAATCCTTCTCATATGGAGAATCCAAATATGCTAAGTGGGTCTAATTTTGAGTTCTCGATTGTGACTAGCTAAGACTTATTCCTGAAGATATTTACTACCCTTTTAGAGTAGGAAAAAGAGTCTTAAAGAGGTAGAAACTCAATCTCTAATTTTTAGGGTTTAAATAATGATTCTTAGATATAGGTTATCATCTTCTTTCTTTGCAATTGCATTATTTTACTCTTGAGATTTAGGTGGTGGAAGAGACCTCAAAAGCCATCCTCTCTTGTTTCTAACACTGTATTCAAGCCAATCAATTTCGGGGGGAAGAGGGGAATGGAATTTTTGTTAGGTGTTTAGTAGCAATTAGGATGTATGAACTTTTCCTTTAGTTTTTGATGATATTTTATTACTTCCATCTTTAATTGTGCTTAAGAAGTTTTAAATTGAATGCATGATTTGTTAGCGTTCATTTAATTTGAAATTGATATCTTAAGGCTGAGTTAGTAGAAGAACTATAATCGACTTATCCTAAAACTTGTATTGGACGTTAATTGCATCATTAGCTTGAGTAATTAACAACTTAGGGCAAAAGTCATAGGAATTTAATGTCATTGTACTTAATTAAATTAGGGGAAAAGGATTACAACTAATATGAGAGCTAAATGCCTAATTAAGTCTTATAAATTCAATCAGTTTAAATTACTTCTTAGTTAATTAATCGCTTTAATTTCATCAGCTCAAGCTTTAAAGCATTAAAACATGAATAGAATGTTTATGTTGAATCTTGAGGGGCATTTCCAGCATTTTAATGATAACAAATAATTATACAATGAGATTTAATCATTTCAAGTGTTTAAGTCTTAAATAGGCCAATTATAATCTTTTAAGAACTTTGGAAATCAACATTGGATCAAAAACGACTTGAAAAGGAAGGCTTCACCATTATGTGTTATGATCATGAAGACTATGCTTTACCACCAGGCTTCATGACCATGAAGACTATGCTTTAGGACCATGAAGACTATGCTTCACTGTCATGACCATGAAAAATTGTATCATGACCATGAAAGGCCTTGTAATGACCGTGAAAGATTGCTTCATGACCATGAAAAATATGTCAAAATGGTCTAGTAGTCGTCACAACCAGCTTTTACCACCATGTCAAGTGACACGGCCGTGAAGGGCATCCTTCATGACCATGAAAGAATATTTCATGGCCATAACAGTCGAGTGAGAAACTCATTTTAGTATGCCAAAATGCTTAATGACCGTGCCAAAATGCTTCATGACCGTGAATCTGGGCACATACATCATTAATGAGGTAGTTCAATGGACATAAACGTATTAAATACATCCCCAATGGCTACAATACTCAAACGGAGTATAAATACTTCACATTTATGATGGTATGAGGTTAGAGAACATTTGATTATGTGCATATTACTTCAAATCATCATTGTGAATTAATTTTTCAAAGCTACCTCTCTTTCTCTCACTTAAACTTTGTATTGTTCAAAAGCTCGAGTGTTCTTGAGTTCTTTAGTTTGTTGAGTGATTTTTTTCTTACAATCAATAGCTCAATAGTGAGATTGAGTGTATTGGGTTGAGATTTGAAATACTTGTAAGGGTTTGAGTGTGAGCCTTGGGTTAAAACACTTGTATAACTTGTTTAAGTTTATAAGGGTTTAATCTACACCTTTAAGTAGATTGCTAGTGGATTGAAACTCTCAACTGAGGTTGGGGAGAAGAGAAGGCTAAGAGGGCCGAACCTCTATAGATCTTTGTGTTCTCTTGCTCTTTCTTGTTCAATTTTTTAATCTTCCTTTCCATTCAAAATCACCAATTCACCACCCCTCCCTCTTTCGGTGCTTGTGGTATTTCAGTTTAGTTGCATGAATTTGATCTCATTGACAATTTAGAGTAATTATGATTTTTTAAGCCAATTGTTCCTTTGAGATTGACCTCAGGGGTATCTTTTCATATTATAAACGGTTCGTATACTTGCGAGTAACTAAATTTGGTATATCAATGTGACCCATTAAGTTCTCAATTATATTGGCTACTCAAATCAATACTTGATCTTGAGCAGATCATGAGCGGTATCTAATAATACATCATGACCCCTAATTGATCGGAAAGTCAATGGTCTGACTACAACCTTTTCGTAAATAATTATCCATGCAATTCGTCCTTTTACCTTTCTATAACCCGCTCACTTTAAAACATGGGCTCAATATCAGCTTCTTCTAGGTTGACTACATCATACCTAATCAAGTGATGTTAGATCATATTCTTGAGACTTATTGCTCATATTATATATGTCACTAAAGACTATTTTCATGACATATCCGCTCCGGCTAGAAACTCCTAAGTAATGATCTCAATAAAAGACCATAAGTATATCCTCCTTCTACCAAGAGTGATGAATTCTTTGTTGGCTACTCAACTACCTTCAAATACCTCAAACTGTACCCAGTTACTGTCATATAAGCAACCTCTCCAGAGGCAACGAGGAATAAAGTCAAAGTACAAAATTAATATCCAAGATAATATTGAGCGCGTCAAATATAAGAATACTTGCATTATTGCTATTATCAGACTCTCACAGACATAAAATAGAAGATCCATATGATGGTCTCATACCATGTTATCCAATGTACTTGACTACTATAGCAAACATTCACATATTAACTTTAAACAGCTCATGTTTACAAATTATGAAATTTACTGCTTGATCTAGTCAATAAGTATAAAATGTGTTAGTCTATCCGGATTAATAATATCTCGTCCTGTTGATCCTATGACTATGGATAATTTAGATACAAACACAATTGCATATAATAAAAATCTCAATATCATGATCAAATTATAATTTCCTTCATACTAAGTTTTGTAGCATAAACTTCGTTATTTAGTTTAAAATCTAATCAATTCATAAACATAATGAACATCACTATAATGAATTATGTCATTTTATTCATATAAAGCATTACGCCTGGGCCTCATTATAATAGCTGAATTAAAAACACTGATAACTCATGCATATGCTCTGCTCACCTTTCTCTAACACTCACTGCGTTATTAGGCTTATCTTGCTACCACTAATAATAAAGAAAGACAAAGCATTAATTATTCGGTCCTTGTAATATATTTTTTATTTTTAAGTCCCTAAAGTCCCATTATGTGCATTTGGCCCTCTTCTTTTTTTGTTCTCTCTCATACTCCTCTTATTTTACCAGATAAAATTTGTTTTAGTTAAATACAAGTGTAAATGCGAGAGAAAATAAGGGTACAAGTGTTAAAGGAAGATAATAAAAATTTCATGAACTAAATAAAAAAAATAAATAATGAAATGTATGAAACATGTGATTCCTGACTTAACTAGATCTAAAATAGATTTTCTCTTTTCTTCAAACTCACATAGATAAATACTTTTTAATTTCTCTTTATTATTTTATTCATATCATGAGTAATATATAGCTTCATTTTTAATGATATAGACCCATATGAGGAAAAAAAAGATAAAAAAAAAGGATTACAATTCAATTAATGGATGCATAAAGTAGCAGAAAATAATAAGAAAAATTTAAGATGAATGCTAACGCTCACTTTCTGCTGATTGGTTGGTTAAATGAGAAAATTTTTAAAAATAATTTTTTTACCTTTCTTTATTTTTAAAGATTTTTTTTTTTGTGTTCTCATCATGCAATAAAATGGTGAATATTGATCAATAACTTAAAAAGGTGAATTTCCTTAGCATTCCTCAAAGTTAATAAACACTCATTAATCCATTCGCATATTCTGTCGACGGTCATTCATTAGATGGTAATAAGTAATTAAGTATGAACCTAAATTAATTTAAAAAAAAAATCATATGTCCTAATTTAATAATAACTTGACTAAGCTTTCCAAAGTCATGTTTTAGTTTATAGTATTTATTGGGAGGAGTGATCTCAAAGTAATTCTTTAGCCTTAACATTTCCATAATGCTTTTTTTTATTATTATTATTTTTAAATTCCATTCTAGCCGGGCAAAGCTATGGACTATGAATTACACAATAAATCTCGGAAATAGCTACCTCCTTAAAAACATTTAGAGGTAGCAAAATCACATATATCCATTTATTTATCTATATCCACCTATTTAAATATGGATATAAGTCATAAATTGATAGTCTAAAAAGATTTTTATATGCCTAAATATTTACAAAAATACATATCCTTAAATTTTTTTTCAAAAATATTAAATTTGCCGAAGTTTTTTTAAAAAAAATGTTAAAAACACCTAAAAATATTACGAAAATACCAAATCACAATATTTACCAAATGTTTACTAATATTTACCAAAAAATTAATAAAAATTAAAAGTATTCAATATTTACCCAAAATTTACTCAAACTTTATCCAATATTTACCTAAAAATTAATGAAAATTGAAGTTATTTAATATTTATCCAAAATTTTTCAAAAATTTACCCAAAGTTTACTCGATATTTACATAAATGTTTACCCAAATATTTACAAAAAAATTAATAAAAATTGAAGTTATCCAAAATTTCTTAAAATTTACTCAAGATTTATCCGATATTTATCCAAAATTTACCTAAAATTTACACAAAATTTGCATAAAGTTTATCCAAGGTTTGTTAAAAAATTAACAAAAGTTGAAATTGCCTAAGGTTTACTTAAAATTTATCAGAAAATTAATAAAAGTTGAAATTATCCAAGGTTTATTAGAAAATTAATGAAAGTTAAAATTATTCAAGATTTACCAAAAGTTTACTCAAAATTTACTTAAAATTTACCATATATTTATTCAAATATTTACCCAAAAGTTTACTATGTATTTAGTCAATCTTTCAACTAAAAAAATTACCAAAGATCCCCAAGGTCTACTAAAATAAATAATTTTAATTAAGTAATTAAATAATGATTAAAAATAAATAACTGCATGTATGAGGACAAACAGTGGCTATGCACATTAATAAAATGCTTAATTCATATTTAAAAGATGAGGACAATATTTACCAAAGTAAATAACTTTAATTAAGTTAATTAAATAATATTTAAAAATAAATAAATGCATGCATAAAACATAAATAATGGCCATACAAGTTAATAAGATTTTTAATATATATTTAAATGATGGAGAAATGCCATTTTTTTCTCAATTGAACAAATTTTTTGCTAAATACACAATAATTGTCATCTTTAAAAGGAAAAAAAAAAGTTAAAAACTAGTAAGAATGAAAATAAAAACAATAGCAATGAAAACATAAAAAATGTCGGTAAAATTGAAAAAAAATCTAAAAATTAATATTTGGTGAAATTTCCTCTAATTTAAATATAAATGGGTAAAAAATGGGTTCAATTCATTTTGATCTATTAATAAATAGATTAGAAGGATTGAATATAAATACCCATTTCAGCTCATATATAAATTTAAAAAAAATTTAATTTTTTCTACTGGAATTTTTTTATTAAATTGCTTATAAAGTTTTTTAAAAAAACTATTGAATATATTAGCCATTTTTATCTATGTTTCTAAGAATTTTTAATATTATTTTTCTAAATTTTTTATTAAAAAATAAATTATACGATAATACATATTTATTACTAATTCTTTGCTATAAAAAAATATCAATTTTTTACTATAAAAAATTAAATATTTTTTAAACACAATTTTCAATATAATTTTTAACATAAATTAATAATTACATGTTTATTATATCACTATTTGGGGAACCAATTGATGCATATAAACCAATATTGGATGAGTCTAACCTATTGAAAATCAAGTGTGTTGTATTTGAAATAGTATCTATACGATTACAGTCTAAAAACAAACTTAAAAAAGTAAATAATTAGTATACGGATTTGTGACGCTAAGACATCAAGTGAGACCGATAAGATGAGTTGAATTATAATTTTACGACATGAGTGGAGTATACCGAAATGTGTAGCATATTAAGACAAGTATATGAATAAAATTTTATGTTGAAATTCTTCATTTTAGAGTTTAAAATTGAAAAAATAAAATATAGGGTCTGGTTTTATGCAGTAAGAGAATTGAGGAATTAAAAGGGATATTTGTCATAATTAAAATATAAGTGAGATTAATTAGTTATAATTTAAGTTAATTAAAATCGAATCATTTTTAGTTGATTAGGAATTCAGTTTTTTAAAATCTGATATTTTAATTTTGATTTTGATTCAATTACAAAAAAATAATTTAAAGTCGCACATGAAAAATTTTTAATATCAATGAAAAATTTACTTAATAACAATAACAACAATAATAATTTATTTAAAATATTTAATGACTTACAAGTTTTTATAAAATTTTAATATTTAACTAGAAAAAGTCAAATTTTGAAATAAATTATTTCATATATATTAGTTTTATATATTAAATGGATGGGTTAAGAACTTACCCCATTAGATCCCAATCTATATACCAACCATTTGCCACCCCTATACACAAATTGTTATATCATGTATCTTAATTCATATAGCAATAAGGATTTAGATATATGTACTTTTCAAAATGTATGATAATAATTTTATAAATATGTAAATTCATCGTTATTTGTAATTAAGTTTATTTAAAGTATATTTTATATTCATTATTATTTGATTGTATATTTATTATTACTTCACTGTATGTTCATTATATTTGTAGGTATATTTATTATTATTTGTAATCATATTTATTTATAATATACTATATATTTATTATTATTTAGTTATATATTCATTATTATTTGACTACATGTTCATTGTTATTTGCATGCAGATTCATTAATTGAATAAGTTCATTTAGAATATATTTTATGTTTTATGTTTTATTTGATTATATGTTTATTATTATTTGACTGCATATTATTATTATTATTATTATTTGTAATCAGGTTTATTTAGAATATATTCTATATTTATTTAGAATATATTATATGTGTATCACTATTTGCAAAAAAATTTTAAACAAAAAAAATTTCAAAATCATAGAAAAAATTGGAAAAAAAATTATTACAAATAAAAATAAATTTACGCATAAATAATAATGAATATAATCTATATAGCTATATGGACAATAGAAAGAATAATTTACCCTATATACACTATAAAGTTAAACTCGCACCAATTAGACTCTTTTATTTTATTCTTAAGCAAATGATAATCAGAATAATGATAGTGTATTCGAGTCATTAATTACTACTGCATTTTTTTTTCTCTTTTGCTCTATAATTTTCTTTTAATTTATAAATCATTGTAGAGGATTCCGACTGAAGCTAGGGACGCTTTGTCGATGAGCAGGGATCATATCATTATACCACAATGGACTAGAGCATTGTAGTAAAATCCGATCCGATCAATTCAACCGATTTAATAGAGAATTGACTTTAAAGTCGGATAAGTTTTGCTACAAATTCCAGAATATATTGGAACAGTGAAAATTGATTACTCAAATTATTGATCTACGAACCGATTGATTTGATTAATATATTGGACTGTTAAAAAAATTGGTACTCAAAAACATTGGAGAAAACCGCATAGCTTTGACTCTAATACAGGACGTGAGGAACTATTTTGCCATTGTTTACTAAACAAGTCAAGTTACTTGAACTCAAATTGTAAAACTTTCGAATTCAACTCCGAAGTTAATTATATCAAGATTGAGCTCGAATGATTTTTTGAATTGAGTTCGAATATTATATATTTTACTTATAAGGTTCATAAGTTTAATTAAAAGTTTATTTTTTTTGTTATTTATTAAATTATTTTTATATAATATTTAAATATATTTAAATTTAATTGAGTTGAGTTAATTTAAGTCGATTTCGAACCTAGCCGGGTACACTATCTATTAAATTTTTTAGTTGATTTGAATTTTATTGAGTTAAACTGGAATAGCTTAGTATTTTTTGGGTCAAATTTCGAACAACTAAAAATAATTCAATCTAGTTCAAGTTGAATTTGAATTTTTTAATTGAGTCGAACTCAAATTTAACACAACATTAACTCTATTACACCCCTATTTACCGCCACACAAAATGGCCGACTTTGATTCAATATATATATATATATTATTTACATAATTTAAAAGATATATTATTTAAGAAATATATAATTAATAAATTTATATTTTTTATTACTAGTATACATTATTTAAGAAATTTCACATAAATTATTTTTTATTTCTGTAGGAAATTATTTTAATTTATAAATAAATTAAATATATACCAAAAATTTTTAATATTAGTAATATATATGACATACAAAATATTCATTTTAAATATTCATAACTCACATTATTTAAAAGTCATAAATATTTAATAAATTTGAATTTAATTATTTATGTATTTTGTTATTTTATATACAATATTATAAAATCTTTATATCAATTATTTTTATTATTATAAAATTTTTAATTTAATTGGTAAAATTAATATTGTAACATAAATTTTAAAAAATGATTGTCCATATATTTTTATTTTTTGAAATTTTAAAACTATATAAAGAAATCAATTCTATTATTTATTAAAATTAAATTAAAAATATTTTTGAATATTATCATGTATTATTTAAATTGTAATCTTAATATTTTGAACATATAATTGTACATTAAATATGGCTAATTTAAGTATTTTTCACATATACTATATATCAACTTGTTAAATGTTATATTTTGATAGAACTTTATTTTAAGGAATTAAATTTCGGTTTAATCTTACCAACAAGTATAGCTTGATGTTATATATATATATTTCAACTTGAATTAGATTTCAAGTTCAAATCCCTCCATTTATATAAAAAATAATCTCAGTTTAATCTTTAACTTATAATCTTTTGTTTTTTTTTATTAGTTCATCAAGTTGAATACAAAAATTTTGATAGAAATAGACTTGACAACAGGACAGAATGGGTACGGAAGGTATGATTCCCACAATTGGTTCATATAATTAAATTAAATTTATTATTAAATTTTAATAAAATGAATTAATTATAAAATTAGTGTCAAATAAA
>CATIWF010096487.1:0-10626 GCA_949630135.1 Balakata baccata
TCATATCATGGACTTTCATTAATCAGTTTAAGATCTACATCAATTCATATGCAAATGAATACTAATATAATGAAAGAATGCCTTTATGAATGTGTACACTAAGTGCTTAAGGCGATTGCCTTTTGGGCACATCTCTAACAAATTTCGCGAGTGGGAAACAAAAGCTCGCGAGCACGAAGGCTTTCACAATCGGGAAATACCTTTTCGAGTGCGAATTACAGTTAAACAGAAAACTTAAAAGATGAAACACAATTTAAACCAAAGCATCCTAATATGGCATATCAAACATGATCAACTTGAATGTTTTTGACCATTTGAAACTTAAAGTTCATTAACTAAACCTCAAGAATACAAATGTTCAAACTTTTCACATAAAACACATATATAGGCAAGTATAATCATGGCATCCATATCAAGCACATGAAAGCATAATATTCACTTCATAATGCACAAATCTATGAATGATTCAAATGCAAAACTTAAAAACATTTCAAACTAATGTGCTCCTATCAAGCATATCAAACTCCCTTTTTATAAAATAAAACCTTTCATCATTAAGAGGTTTGGTGAAAATATATGTCAATTGATTGTTGGTGTCAATAAATTCTAACACAACATCACCATTTTAGGCATGGTCTTTTAAGATATGATCTCTTATATCAATATGCTTACTTATAGAATATTGAATGGGATTTTTTGAAAGATTTATTGCACTTGTGTTGTCACATTTGATGGGAATGTGATCAATCACCTGACCACAGTCCTTGAGTTGTTGTCTCATCCAAAGAACTTGAGTGCAACAATAACCCACTACCATATATTCCGCTTCGACAGTGGACAAGACAACAAAAACTTATCTCTTACTAAACTAAAAAACTAACCATTCCCCAATAAAGTGACAAGTACTAGATGTACTTTTTCTATCTAAGAGACTACTGGCGTAGTTGGCATCCGAAAAACCAATGACATAGAATGATGAGTTCCTAGGATATCATAATCCTAAATGCATAGTGCCATGAAGATATTTTGAAATACATTTTACCATATGCAAGTGAGATTCCTTAGGACATGATATAAGTCTAGCACACAAGAATACACTATACATGATATCAGGTATAGAGGTGGATAAATAAAGAAGAGAATTGTTCATACATCTATAAAGCTTTTCATCAATAGCTTTGCCTTTCTCATCCTTGTCCAATTTTGTTGATGTACTCATTGAGGTCTTAGCATTCTTGCGTCCATCCATTACAAACTTCTTGATTAGTTCCATTGTGTACTTGAATTGATTAATGAAGATGCCTTCCTTGTTTTGCTTGATTTGAAGACTAAGGAAGAATTTTAGCTCTCCCATCATGCTCATCTCGAATTTCCTAGTCACACATTTAGCAAATTATTGGCAAAGATTTTCATTAGTGGACCCAAATATAATATCATCAATATAAATTTGAACAATGAGAGTGTCATACTTATGCTTTTTAATAAAAAGAGTTTTATCAATATGCCATTCGAAAATCCATTGTCTAAAAGAAATTCATTAAGCATTTCATACCAAGCTTTAGGAGCTTGCTTCAATTCATGTAAGGCCTTAATGAGCTTAAAGACATGGTTTGGAAATGCATGATCTTCAAAATTAGGAGGTTGTTTAACATAAACTTCTTTCGAGATAAAACCATTCAAAATGCTTGTTTAACATCCATTTGAAAAAAATGTAAAATTCATATCGCATGCATATGCTAACAAAATATGAATTGCTTCTAATCTTGATAAGGGAGCAAAGGTTTCATCATAGTCAATGCATTCCTCCTGGTTATACCTTTTGGCAACCAATCTAGTTTTGTTTCTAGTGATGCTACTTTCCTCATCTAACTTGTTCCTATAGACCCATTTACTACCAATAATTGGATAGTCCTTAGGTCTTGGAACCAAAGTCTAAACTTTGTTTCTCTCAAATTAGTTGAGTTCCTCTTACATAACAATCACTTAACTTTCAAAAGCAAGATTAGAACCAAGGATCTTAGATCAAGTACTTAAAACCTTTTGTGGGATTACCAATAATTTGTTCCTTTAGGTGGTTCATACAAACTTCCACTCCCTTGATAGTGCATTGGTTCCTTTCTCTTGGGCTTGAGGTTGAGCTTCCTCTTCTTTGATGATTCTCCATTATCCTCTTGATCAAGATTGAGTTTCTCCAAGGTACCTATAACATCATCCAAAAGAATACATTTCCCAAGATCAAGTTTACAAGTTTCATTAAAATTAAGATGCATAAACTCTTTTATAACTAAGATTCTTTTATTGAAGACCCTATAAGCTTTGCTAGAGATGGAATAGCCAAGAAAAATAACCTCATTCAATTTTGAAGCAAATTTTCCAAGGTTGTCCTTAGTGTTTAATATAAAACACTTGCAACCAAATACTGTAAGGTATGAAATCTTGGGTTTTCTTCCATTATATATCTCATAAGAGGTTTTATTTAAAATAGGTCTTTTGAAAATATGGTTTGAAATATAACAAGCGATATTAGTGGCTTCTGCCCAAAAGTAGGTTAGTAAATCATACTCATTAAGCATTGTTCTAGTCATATATACCAATGTTCAATTTTTCCTATCAACTACCCTATTTTGTTCAGGAGTTCTAAGAGTGGAAAAATAATGTGAAATACCATTTTCTAAACAAAAGTTTTCAAAATGCTCATTTTCAAACTCTTTGCCATGGTCAGTTTTAATCTTAGAGATAAAGTATCCTTTTTTTATTTTGGACCCACCAGGTAAATTACTTGAAATTTTCAAATACATTACTTTTATGAGCTAAGAAAATTATCTAAGTAAACCTAGAGTAGTCATTAACAATGACAAATGTATAGTGTTTACCACCCAAGCTAACAAATCTACTAGGACTAAACAAATCAAGATGTGACAATGTTCTTAAGCTTGAAAGATGATTTGTGTTACTTTCCCTTTTGTTATAGTTCACATGCAACACCCTCTCATATAGCATACTAAACGACTATACAAGGGAGTGTTATTGCATACTTCCTATCAAATTATATCCAGTTATTCCTTTATATACCTTTACCAATTAAACATATTGCATTACCATACATTTGTTTAATCATAACAGTATATAACCATTTAAATAAATATCATGTATCCATGATTACATAATAAACCTTAATCATAAAGTCTGTAAACTAGGGCTAAATGCGCCCAACATGAAACAATCTTACAAAATCTCAAATCCATAAGTTCATAGTTCAGAATCCATATTAAAACAAATGTCTGATTATCTCAAATGCATGAATAATGGAAAAATGCAAAATATATGAGCTGACTTTGAATCTGACTGCTTTGACTAGCTCAGCAACTCTTCCTATGGCTCTGAACCTGCATGCAGGAAACCTACACGCTAAGCTATCTTAGCTTAGTGGTACATATAATCATATAAATTCCAACATACATGTCATACAATTCAATTCATATAATCACAATCATGTTATTATGCCAATCCATCTATTAAACCATAATAGTAGCGTACCTGGTAAGCAGAAGTCAGTTCCTGTAATCATAATAATTATACAACAATTTTCCCTTTTCTGTTTATTCATTTAATTTGCATGAATACTCAATACTAGACTATCAGATACGGGTTGTGAATAGAGGCGCTCTTAGAGTTGAAGCCAACCTACCCACCTAACCATGACTGTCTGAATATGTATCTGAGTCAAGTGCACTCTCGGCGCTGAAGCCACTTGACTAAACAATAAATGATTGCTAGCATAATGGGTCAAGGGCGCTCTCGGAATTGTAGCCACCTTGTCCGAAAATAACATATGAAATAAATCTATGGTACCGTAACTACTCTTAATGGCATATCATCTATCCTATAGTCAGTCCTAGTATGAATAAGGGCATTAAAGTCTTTTCTTTTAATCCTATGAATAATACCCCATCATCAAAAATAGCATTTCCCTAATATCGTATAACAACATATCATATCATAGTCCATGTATCATCATATACATCCATTTATCTCATGTCATGTCATAGCACAAAGGACATAATATTCTTATCATCATCTCTAATTTAATTATCATTTTATATCATGGTAGACAAGGCATACATTTCCATATTATCTTATTTAGTATCGTATACTTGCATGCAAGTATGTATATACTTTAGCACACTGCGACGTGCCACTGGCCATGCCCATTGTGGGGTTGTATAGGCCTAGGTTGTATGAGTCCTGACCGGAACTCCACTCTCTCGATCGGGAGAGGCCCAACACCAACAATATGAAAACTCAGTTTTCACATGCTGTCTCTAATTCTCTTGATTCAAAAGGCATAACATCAATTCTAGAACATCATAAATCATTTAAACAGACTATTTCATCATCATAATATACCATAATCCATTTAATTCATATTACATCGTTTTAAACATGAAAATCATGAATAATTCATGTCTTTAATCCATACAATTTATTCCAACCCATTCAGATCAAGGTTCATGGCATTTAATAGAGATACAACACCTAAAATGCCTAGGCATTACCAAACATGCAGCTAGAAAGCAAATAAATATGATTATATGTACAAAAGCTCTAAGATTCTAACGTTTCTCTCACGTTTTGATATTTGTTCCCAACTTCCGTTCCCTTCCCTAGCATCAAACATATAAGCCAAGGGTCATAAATCATTCTATACATACTGTTCTTAAGGGAACCATATCGAAACATTGGAAAACCCTAACTTTTATGATAACTATCGATTAAAACCCAACCAAGAGTGGTAGGAGATCGAAATACTTATTGAACCACTTCTGGAATAACAAGAACATAGGTGGTGAATTTGATTTCTAGGGTTTTTCTTAAGCAACTCATGTTCTTGAGAAAAATACCAAAACGCTTGTTTAACCTTTGATAAAACGAATCTCGATTATGTTATCTTGTGTTTAAATCAAGGGGGAAATCAATGGAGAGTGAAGGAGAGGTTCTCTAGTCGTGTTCAGATATGTGGGAGTAGCTAGGGGTTTGATGAATATGAAATAGGGCATAATAATGCGTATTTTATAATGTTCAGTCCAGAGATGAATTCCAATTGGGAAACCATATGTCGCGAGAGGGATACCTCTCCCGACCGTGACACTTTAGTCCCAAATAAGACATTGTCCTGAAAAACTTTTTATTCTAATAAGCCAATTAGATACTTTTAAATGCCAAAATACCCTTTTAGGTCCATATTAATTCTAAGCGCTAAATTGTGAGTGTTACATTACAAGTCTTGTCTTTTATGTATTTAACCTTTGGGAGCTCATTTACTAGCTCATCCTTGCTAAGGTTTTGAACAAAATCCATGCTTGCATGTCCAAGCCTTCTATGCTATAGACAATATTCTTTATAATAGACATAAGACAACTAGAGGAAACATTAGTTAACATGTGTAAGTCAATTATATGTATTGTCATCTCTTTCTCCTTTGAATATCTCTTGACCATTCAAAGAGGTCAATAGACATCCATTAGAGCTAAAAATGAATTGGATTTTCTTATCACATAATTGACTCACACTCAGAAGTTTGTGTTTCAAACCATCAATAAGCATTACATCTTCTATAATTGAAATGCCATCAAATCCAATAGAACCAATGCCAATTACCTTATCTTTAGCATTATTTCCAAAGGTAACCTTACCTGCATCCACATGTTTGATGTGTGTGAAAAGGCTCATATTTCTGGTCATATGCCTTGAGCATCCAATAACCATATGTGTTCCTTGCTTATGGATGTAAGGCATACCTACAAAATAATAATTCAAGTTTGGTTTTTAGGTACCCAAACAAACTTAGGTTCTTGGGGGTTAGTCTTAGAAGAATCCCAATGGGATTTCCTAATCAAACAATAAATATTGATATGCCCAAACTCCATGTAATAATGGCATTGCTTAGTCTTAAAAGACTCTTGGAGGAGGTGATATTTGCCTTGAGTGCAAGAGGCTTGTTCTTTTCCCTTTTCACTTCAAGCTCCTTGCCCCTAGCAAGAGTCATCTCATGAGTAAGAAGCTTACTAATGAGCACGTCATTTGGAATTGTACTCAAGTCCTTATTGGTTTCTTCAATACCTGTCACCTTTGAACCATAATCTCTCATAGTATGAGGGTCTCGTAACCTCATATTGAAGTTGGGATATAACGTACAGAGAACAGTGCCTGCGTTAAGTGTAGTCTGGATTGTTCCAATTACTACATACTGGTACTCCAAGAATCTTCTATCAAGAAGAGCTATTCTGGCCACAATAGGAAGGCTTTTTCTTCCATTATCATATATGTAGATCAACGCTGTATGGAGTAAAGGCTCATATATGCGGATTATGGCCTTTTGGAACAGTGAAGGGGCAACCTTAAGCCCAAATGGCATTACTGTCCATTCGTAATGATGGTTGGGTATACATAATGTCGTCTTGTATCGTTCTTCAGGTTGAATACCAAGCTGCCAGAATCCTGCTTTCAAGTCAAACTTGGAAAATACTATTCCATAAACAGTTCATGGAACAACTCAACTTCGACCCAACTCCTGTTCAAAAGCCCAAACCCAATACTTTAAAAGCTACTGTTCCACCTTCACTAAATACTTCAGCCCAAACTACCTCAAGTCCAGCCCATGAGACCACCAAGCCACCAGACACTACACCTTCCCTTATGATGGAAAGGAGGTTGTTGGTCATTTCAGTGATGGACTCGTTAGGCTTCATCTTAAAGAGCTCATACTCATTCATGAGAAATTGAATCTTCCTAGAAAGGACTTGCTTGGGGTCTTCATAGTAGTTTTCTAAAGTCTTCCACATGCTATGAGCGGTTACATAATGTTAAACTTTTCCACACTCTTTAAAAGAAAGAAGCTTGTAAGAATGGTCATTGCTTTCTTATTTTTTCCATTTGCCCTCTTGTGTGGCTTAAGCCACTCATCCCTATAAAGGATTATAGGTCCCAAAATAGCTCAAGAGAAGGGTGAATTAAGGTTTTAAAGAAATGATAACCTTTGTAAAATGACTTACGTTTTTTAGTATGCTAGTAGTATTCTAATTCTAGGCAAAAAACATAGATAAATATCATTTCTTTTCACAAAACCAAAGTTTGTAACCAGAAATGTTAATCAACCTCTAAAATAAGTTTTTAATATATAAATCATCCTTTTCGTTTACAATAAAAACTTCAAACAAATTCAAACACAAATGGGTTTTTGGAAAAACACCTTTAAACACCTTTTTGTGTAAAGATAAAATTTCAAATATTTTTATCAAATTAGAATATCAAACTTGAAAATAAAAGAAGGGAGAATAGCTTGACACATTTCAATTTATGGTACTTTGACACCCTTGCCTATATCTACTCCTTAAAATATATTCTTGAGAGTTTCTCTCCACTAATAATTCTTTTCAAGGTAAAAAATTAAGCCAATTACAGCCCTAGACTTTTCTAGCCTATGCTCTCAAATCCAAACTTAAGTTTTTACAAAGTAAAACTCGAAGACACTTGAATAGCTTTCTACCTAGGTACTAAACAACCTCTAACTCAAATTTTTAAGCCAAACTTGCAAAATATAACAAGAATAAATCACTCTCAAGCTCAAATTATGAATTTGACAAAGAAAGCTAGAGCCAAGATGAAGAATATCTAAGAATGAAACTCAAATGGAAGGAAAATGATTTAAGAAGTGTAATGTCTTTTCTCTTTTGAAATCTTTGATTCTCTAACAACAAGAATGTTCCTTCAATTGGTATTTATAGTTTAAAAGAGAAAAACTAGCCAGTAGAAACAAATTTTTGTTTTTCAAAGAATTAGTCGTTATTTTGTCTTGTAGTGAAAAAGACGTCAAATAGTTGATTAGCATAATGCTAGAATATTCTATTAGAATACTCATTTAGAAAATAACTTTTTCTGAATGGTGAAAAAATACTGTTGATCTTAAAAATTTTTATACCTTAGCTTCACTTTTAAGACATAACTCATATTGACTTTACATTAAATATACCTCTTTTTTGCACATGTGTCTCTTCTTGAATATATGTCTTTCACTTATAATTCTTGAACATTAAAATATGAAATTGGAACAATAATATGACAAATTCTAATGACTAAATCATGATTTTAAAATCATCAAAATATGGGATATAAGGATTGTAGCCTTCGAGCCAACAAGGATAACCTCTTTGCCTTCGGCGTTCTTCTTTGTTAGGGTTGTCCACTCTTTATGAACACTATCCCATACGTCAATTCTTGACTATCCAAGTATCCTTCTATTCTAACTTCCATAAGGCATGGTTTGATCGGTCAAAGAATGGTTTTAAGGCTTTGGAATCCTTCGTTGGCCATTGATGATCTTTGTTAAAGCTGATGAAGCTTGAATTTCAGATCTTGCTTTGATACCAATTGTTGCCTAAAGAATCACCAAGAAGGGGGAGATGAATTGGTGCTAAATTAAAATTTTTGGCAAAGAGTGAATAACAAGAAAATTAAAGAGAGTATAAGGAAAGAGATGAGACACAAATTTTATAGGTTCGGGTGTTAACGAACTCTACTCCTCTCCCCAATCGCAATCAGGTATTCACTAATCTAATACCTTAGATTACACTTGAGAGTTTTGCTAACTAACTCACAACTAGGTATTTTTCTAATAGTTAATACTCAATCTAAAACTCTCTTTTGTTTTAATGGTCAACACAACAACCAATTTCTTATATTTTGGCTCACAAACACAGCTCTTATACAAGAACAACCCAAGTGTTTAAGGCTAACACTTGAACACTTACAAGAATTCATGATTAAAAAATGAAAAAATAAATTGCAAAAGTTTTAGCACTTAGAAAGTAGTTGGTTTTCATAAATGGCATTTTAGTAGGTATTTATAATAATCACCCACCAATTAGTCCTTACAAATTAGTGTTATAACTTTCCATAATATTCTCTTATAAGTGCATTAAATGTTGCCTGGAAAGTGCCTTTCCCAGTCGTGAGATGGTGTTTCCGGTATGAAAATCTCTTTGTCCACTAGATAATTACACATGGCTTCCTCTGATTGATCCATGGCTCTAATAGCTAGTTTCTACCAAATTTTCTGGTCGAGAGGGCGGGAACTTCCTTTCCCGTTTTGCTTCCTAGCCATGAACTTAAGTATGAAGCTTTTGGCTTGAACTTGGTGAACTTAGCATCGAGCGTTTTCCGGTCGTGACATACTTTTCCGATCGAAAACCATTAAGGTTAGATTGACTATTTTGACTAAGGGTGGCAACAGATACTAGTTTTACAGGCACTCGCATCTATCAGAACCCGTTTAAACCCTAACGGGTAACCCTATTAAAATTTTGGGACAAGTACGGGTAGAGACCCTTGAGTACCCACTACCCGATATAATATATATATATATATATATTATAATTTATTGAATGTAATGATATAATTATTTTTTTTTTGTGTTTTTATAAGTTATTGAATTACAAATGTAATTGGAAGTTGGAAATTTGAAATATAATTTTTCTATTATAATGAACAATATTTAATTTTATTATTTTAATGTTATTTTTGTACAATTTAATGAATTATTTTAATTTGAATAAGTTCAACTAGTTTTTATATTTTATTTTATTTTGTTTGTTTTATTAGATTTTATAGTAATTTATGATAGATTGTTTGTATATTTTTTTAATTTTTTATTTAATTTGAATTGTATTTTATTTTAAATTTTTAAATGATAAACGGGTTCGGATATTAATTGGGTAATGCTAATCGGATTTGGGTATATATATATATATATATAGTATGACATTTTTTATGGTACCCTGCTCATTGCCATCTTTAGTTTTGACTTTTGAGCACATGTGGCATATTCTAGTGGAGATGCCTTCCAATGATCATGTCTATTTAAATTTTCTGAATGCAAGACTTTGTTCCCATTCATGAACATGGTTTCATAGGGGTTAATTGCACTCGTGGTCACTAAATTTTATATTACTTTCTGTAACATCCTCGACTTTCCCACATACATTATTACACATATTCCATTTGGACATATTTATTTTATAAATGTCTGTCACACGAAACACATGCATACGTAGGAATTTTGGCGTGAACGTATTCACAAGATAGACTTGACACAAGTCGGTTTATCGCAATAGGACCAAGTCGTACGTGTCTAGCTATAATTTAAATAACGACACAAGATATTGAAAATGAAATTAAATAAATGATTACTTTTGAAATAAAGGAAATTTAGCATAGTTAAATTAAAATAGACAATTTGACTACATAGTATTTTGGCACTAAGTACTTGTAATTATGTGGAGAAAATAATAATAATAATAATAATTAATTAATTAATTAATTATTTATTATTTATTTAAATTATTTAAAAATAATATCAGAAAAAAAAGTAAAAGTGAGTCGGTTGAAACATGATAAAGGCTGCCTTACTCAACCAGATTTTTTCCCTCTTCATTCCCTTCTTTCTCTCAAATTTCTCCAGCAACAAGATCAAAGAAGAGAGCCATCTGAAGGTTAGTTATCACCATGAATTGCTAGTTTTAATTTATGATTAATAGAATATGATTTAGGAGGTCCAAATTACATGATTTC
>CATIWF010096522.1:0-40184 GCA_949630135.1 Balakata baccata
GGAAAAAGATTATTTTATACAAAAAGCTAGTTTGCAAATTGTTTTTCCTCAAACTCAAACATATTGATTCCAGGGACAAGTGGAAGAACTTTGAATTGGGTGGAGAGACTCCAGATTGCAGTGGATGCAGCATATGGTAATAAATTATCTAGCTAATCCATTACTTACTTATTGATCATTAATATTCATCGGCTGGGGATGCAGGATTGGAGTATCTACACAATGGATGCAAGCCACCTATAATTCACAGGGATCTAAAGACTTCCAACATCTTATTAAATGAAAAATTGCATGCAAAGATAGCTGATTTTGGACTCTCCAGGGCTTTCACTAACGAAAGTGTTACACATATAACGACTACCCCTGCTGGCACTTATGGTTACTTGGATCCTGAGTAAGTATATTAAAATCTTTTAGTTAAGATTTTAACATCATATATTTATAACATGCCAATACTTAATGTTACATTTGTTCTCCAAATAGGGTTCGAAGATCTGGAAACTTTAGCAAGAAAAGTGATGTGTATAGTTTTGGGATCATTCTACTCGAGCTGATAAGTGGTCAGCCGGCAATAGTAAGTGATGCAAGTGGGAACTGGATGGAGATACAAAAATGGGTCTTACCCGTAATTGAAAGAGGTGATATTAGAAGCATTGTTGATCCCAAGTTACAAGGAGAATTCGACCCCAATTCTGCCTGGAAAGCTGTGGAGACAGCCTTGGCTTGTGCAATGAATCCTGCGATGGAAAGGCCAGACATGAGCCTTGTACTGGCTGAATTAAAGGAATGTTTAGCTACAGCAGTGACTGTTGCAAGATTTGAGAGGACAGAAGAAGGAAGAACAAGATCAATCAATTCACTTGGAATTGGGTCTTTGCAATTTGACACCGATATGGAACCTAGTCCTAGGTAATGCACTTGTTAAGGAATATCTTGATTCCAGCTTGGATACTTTTTAATGTCCGAGCAAATAAACTTACTCATCAATTAGGTTAACTAATATATAATTATATGTGTCAAGTGAACATTTACATGTGGTGCTTTTGCGAATACAGAAAGAAAGGCAATTGTTATGACTAAATTCAATATTGCAGTTGCTTAAAACTAATTAGTGAACCCAAGAACCCCAATTTTCCATGTGAAGAATGTCTATCCTATAGTGGGCTTATGATATTTAATTACCAGTAGCATCTCCGGCTGGTCACATAAATATTGACTTCTCATTGCAGCAGAAAGAAGTATTGATTTCCAGTTATACAATCCCAAAAAAATTAGTCAGATATATAATTCTAGACACGATAGCTGATAACTGTACAATTTTTTTCGTAATCTTGATGTGAGAAATCTCGTGCTAGCTCAATACAAGAAAACATCAATTTAGATAATATATTGTAATCCTAAAGTAGCAACTCCATTAGCGACGAAAAACATAGCGCTAATACTTAACAGCTTTAGTGTCGCTAATCAGCGACTAACCTAGCTTCCGCCGCTAATTTGGAGCCAAAATGGTGCCATGATATAGCGACGCAGTCTCGGAGCCAAGGGGAGAATCCCCACACGAGCACTTTCGTTAGAAAAGCCTCACACGTACACTGAAAATAAATTTAAGATTTTGGGATATATTAAATAATAAATCTCAATTCGATCAAAGCATATCATTTTAAATTTAAATCATATTAATTTTTCTTTTCTACTTCTAAAAATCGTAATTTGTATTTTAAATCACCATAGTCCTTTTTTTTCGTTTTTCGAGAAAAATTACAGTAAAAACTCAGGTGAGAACGGTCTCCATAGTCGTTTTGAAGTTCGTCATTTGTATTTTGTATATGCATGTTTTCCAGTTTCTCTAGCAAGTTGAGCAACCTCTTAACTGATTTGAGGTGTAAACTACTTCTTCACCAACTCTATATTGAAATCAAACTCATGATTTCAGCAGAGCTAAGTTTCACAATATTACTGTTAAACAAAATGTAATCCTATTCAGTTCTTCATAGATTGTTTTGAATCGTTCCTTTACTCATGGAGTTGATAAATTTATTCAAGAAAAGCAGAAGTTTGCCGGTACACAACCAGTGGAAAACATTACAACTAATGGGTGTACGTTCGGGGCATAATTGCCAGCAAACTCAAACCTCGGTTAAATAAAAAAAAAAACAACTATTTTTATTTTTATTTTCACGTATCTCGATCAATAAAAATAAAATAATTAAATACATATTATTATATGATTAGGTTGGTATACAAATAATGTGGTAAATCCGATTTACCTAAAAATTTCTCATCATCTTTTAGTAAAAAAAAAAGTTTGTTTTGTTTACATTTTTATACAAATCAAAATATTTTATTAATGATTCAAAAAAGAATATATTCTATTAATATTATTAAAACTATATCTTACATTTTTTAATATACACTTTAGAGATATATTATATACATAATTTATATCATATCATACTATATATAAAAGTGGGAATAGAAAAGACAGATAAATTTACCGAAAAACCAACATGAGTGTATTAGTTAATTGAGTTAATTTTGCCATTTACTAATTGAATTTATTAGTAAATAGTATTAATAATTCATTAATTAGAAGTTCAATTCTATTAAGAATAGATATTTATGTTTTATATATAAAAAAAATTAGATAACTAATATTTAAAAAAATAATAAATTAATAAAAAAATACTAATGTCCAATAAATTTTTCTGTGAATACTATTAATGAAAAATAATATTATTATTTTATTAGTTAATTGAGTTAATTTTATCATTTACTAATTGAATTTACTACTGAATAATATTAATAATTCATTAATTGGAAGTTCAATTCTATTAGGACTAGATAATTATGTTTTATATATAAAAAATTAAATAACTAATATTAAAAAGGAAACAAATAAATTAATAAAAAAATACTAATTTCCAACATTTTTTTTGTTTCGTGCATACTATTAATGAAAATTAATATTATTATTTTTAATTATAAATAAATGATAATTATAAATAAAACTATAACATTTAACCCGATTTTTAATTTAATGTCCAAAATTTTTTTAAGTTCCGTGAATACTATTATTTGAAATTTATATTATTATTTTTAATTTATGAATTATAAATATGTGATAATTATAAATAAACTTTAACATTTAATCATATTTTTAATTTAATATCCAAAGAACTGACACTAAAAAAAATATTTGATATATTTAGAGTTATATAATATATCTAACTTTTATTGTTATTATATATAATGTATATTTGATCATTATACTTTGATTATTATTGACCTCTCTTTAAATTTTATTCTGGTTCCGCCCATGTCCACATTTATAATTAAATAAGAAAAAACTCAAAAGAGAAGTTTTGCAGTATTATAAGAAAAAAATATTAAGAATATAATTCAATAATTAATTTTTCTTAATCACGTACATAACTTGCAAGTTAAATTTTTAAAATTTACGTGCATATTAAAATATAATTTATTTTCATATAAAAAATAAGAATAAAATATAATTAATAAATATTAATATTTAAATTAAATGTGATTTAATTACATAATAATTAAAAGTAACTAAAATTAATTTGCTAGATAAGATTATTATTATTATTTATTTATTTAATAGTGATGATCCAATTATTAAAAATCACGTGCATCATACGTGGATGATTAGGAATAAGGGTAACAGATAAAATAATCGTAAAATATTTACTACATCTATTTTATATATGATTCTTAATAATAGATAAATTAGTAATCTTTATATGAGTTATAATACAAGCTCAATATTTAATAATCACATGCATGATACGTTAATGAAAAATTTTAATCATATCATAATCATCATATCATCATACTATGTATAAATGTAGGAATAGGAGGGACATTCAAATTTATAAAGAAAGAAAAATTAATTTAATAAATAAATATTATAAAAGCACGGTAAAAAAATTTAATTATAGCATATTGTCATTCAAAGTACAAAAATAATGGTTTTCACTAAAATATTGAATTTATATAATAATAAATTCATACACATAACATATAATATGAATTTCAAAATACTGAGTATAATTCTTATAAATTATTTAAAAAGTTATAACTTCTTAATAATTTTAATATAGTTCAATAATTATTTTATTTTAATTATATACATAATCAGTTAAATTTTTAAAATTTACCTACATAGTATAGTATAATATAATTTACTTTTATATAAATTATAAGAATCAAATATAATTAACAACAATTAGTATTTAAATTAAATGTTACTTAGTCATATGATAATTAAAAATAACTAAAATTAATTTACTAGACAAGATTATTATTATTATTTATTTAATAATGATGTGTCTAATTATTAAAAATTACATGCATCGCATGCGGATAATTGGAAATAGGGTGACAAAGAAAATGATCGTGAAGTACTTATTACTACTATTTTATATATGATTCTTAATAATAGACAAATTAGTAATTTGGGAGATAGAAAAAATTACTGTAAAATACTTACCACCTATATTTTATATATGACTCTTAATAATAAACAAATCAGTAATCTTCATATGAATTACAATACGAGTCTAATATCTAATAATTGCATGCAACACGGTCGACCTAATTGTATTAGTTAATAAGTTTAATTTTATCATTTAATAATTTAATTTATTAGTGAATAATATTAATAATGCATTAGTTAGAATTCCAATTATATTAGAATTAGGTAACAATATTTTTTATATAAAAAACATATAACTAATATTAAAAAGAAATAAAAAATAATTTAATAAAAAAAATATTAGAAAGACATGTTTAAAAAAATTTAATAGACAAGATAATTTGTATATAGTAAATAAATTAATAAACATAGTGGGCAAAATAATGCAAATTATATCGTGGACTATGGTTTACATTGCAACATGAACAAAACACATATGAGAGATATGATGACAATTTTGTAAATAAAATAAATTTAATTTTGTAAATAAAGCAAACTTACACAAATTTATTTATTGATATAGGTTCATTAGTTTATTGGTAAAATGTTCATTAGTTTGTTAATAAATGTTTATTTTATTTTAAAACAAAATTAATAATTATTTTGTATTTTTTAGCATTTTCATATGCTATTTGCCTTGATTTGTTGTTTTACCTGTGCATTTTGTCTAATTTTTTTTTGTCATTTTGAGTTTTCTTTAAAGATAATTTAATGAATTTATAATTACAAATAAAAACACAAAAAAAAAACATCTATTAAATTAAATATATAAAAATAAAATTAACTTTTATTAATAAACTAATGAATATTTTTTTAATAAATTAATTAACCTTTTGTTCATTTCATAATGAATATTTTCAGTTTATTAGTAATGAATATTCTTATTAAATTAATGAACATTTATTTGTAATAAACTTTTTTTAATGAATTAACGAATATTTTTTAACAATCTAATGAACTTTTAGTTCATTTATAATGAACTTTTTTAATTTATTCACAACGAATATTCTTAATAAACGAATAAAATTTTACTTTATTCATAATAAATCTTTGTTAATGATGTAATGAACATTTTTCAATAAACTAATGAATATTTAGTTCGTTCAGAACAAATCTTTTCAATTTATTCATAATGAACATTCTCAATAAACTAATTAACTTTTACTTTATTCGTAATAAATATTTTCTTATGAATTAATGAATCTTTTTCAATAAACTAATAAACTTTTATTTAATAATAGATGATAAATATTTACAAAAATGCTATTGTATGATTCATAGATGTGTAAGTTTAATTTATTTATAAAATTGTCACCGTCTCTTACACGTGTGATGAGTCTTAATCCATAATGTTACATAAACCGAGATCCATCATATAGATAATTAATGGGTCAGATAATATGATATATTTTTTTTATATAGTATAATATAAAAATCAAATATAATTAACAATTATTAATATATAAATAAAATGTAACTCAATTACATGATAATTAAAACTAACTAAAATTAATTTACCGGATAAAATTATTATTAATATTTATTTAATAATGATGAATCTCACATGTGAATGATTAAGAATAATCAGGACAGACAAAATGACTGTTAAGTACTTACTGACTATATGTTATATATGACCCTTAATAATGGACAAATTAGTAATTTAATAGATTTTGAGATAAATATACATTTCTATAATTTATTATAAATAAAATATCATAATAAGACGAAATAAAAAAATAAAAAAATTATATAAAAACTAAATGATAATTAATGACGAATCTAATATCTAATAATCACGTGTAAGTACACTAACTTGATTGTATTAGTTAATTAAGTTAATTTTATCATTTAATAATTTAATTTATTATTAAATGGTATTGACAATTCATTAATCAAATTATTTTATTTTATTTATTAAATTAATTAACTTAAATATTAATAAGTAATAAAATAATTAAATAAGTAATAAAAATAATTTAATTATTTTGATTGTATTAGTTAACTGAGTTAATTTTGTTATTTAATAATTTAATTTATTATTGAACGGTATTGACAACTCAGTAATCAAATTATTTATTATTTATTAAATTAATTAACTTAAATATTAATAAGTAATAAAAATATGCTATAAGTAATAAATATATAACAGAGAATCAAATTTAAAATAATAAATAATCATATTCAAGAGGATGAATAATCAAGTTCAAAATTATGTACAATTAAAATATAAACATTAAACCTAAAAGTGATGAACATGCGATGAACAATTAGATTCAAAACAATGAATAATCAAGTTCAAAATAATAAATAATCAAATTCTAATAAAAAAATTATAAATTTATCACCATAATTTATTATATATAATTTATTACTACTGAAACCGTAAAATACTTATTACTTCTATTTGATATATGGCTCTTAATAATGGATAAAATAACAATTTGATAAAATTTGATATAAACATTACTCCTGTAATTCACTATAAATAAAATATCATAATAAAATGAAATAAATTAATAAAAAAATTACATAAAAATAAAATAGTAATTAATGATGAGTTCAATATTTAATAATCACATACAAAATGTTATGACAAACTAGTTTATTATAAATAAGAGACTTTAAATAAAAATAAATTAAAAAATTAAAAAGATAATTATATTTTTTCATAGGAAAATATGTATTAATTTAAAATAGAAGAAAAGAGCAAATTTATATTTATGTAGATGGAACCAAGACGACGTCGTTAGAATCTCCGCAGCCAAAAATAAATATCCAATGGCCGAACCGAACGTCGGTGGACAAGACACAGGCCCATAGCACAAAAACGAGGTCCAATAATCTCATTCTCTCGGCCTCTGCAAAATCTCTGACCAATGTCCCGCGTCCCTCCCTCCTTTTTCGTATTTTCCGATAAAAATCTTGTCTCTTGCATTAGAGCAGATTTTGTTGAATCTAAGTAACATCATTCGCTTTCTCAGCGTCCAAACACTGTCTACAAACCTAAATTGAATCCTGCTTAAGGGTTTTCGGAACCATTCGCTGTTCTCGCACATCTTCGCTTTCTTGAGATCTGTCTACCATTCTTAAAGGCGTAAGCCACAAATTGCTCCAAAAAGTTGATGTTGGTATCTCAATTTAGGTTTTTGCGATAGTGGTATTCTAGTTCCTCACATTTTCTTTCAGTTTCTCGGTATCCAGACACTAATTTCGCGGCGAAGTAAAAGAAACTCGCCCTCAATTAAGTTCTTTAAAGTTTGAATTCCAAAGAACTTCACTTGGGTATTTATTTTTGTCTCTCAAAAAATTAATCCATATGCAGAGGAGCGTCCTTTCATTGCGATCAACTCGTAGTTTCTCTCACTTTTTTATAATCCAAACACGAACTTAAGCTCTTCAATTCTCAAAAAAGAAGGGGAAAGACAGAAAAAAGGAAGAACGAAAGAGAATAACAATAGAAGTTTCTATATGGGGGTCTCCTTTAAGGTCTCAAAAACTGGTAAAAGGTTCCGACAAAAGCCTGTTATTCTACCGGAGCCTGCTCTCGATGAAGTATCTGATAATTGCAAGGAGAGCTCAGTGATCGGGTCGAAGAATGAATCCTCTAAAAGAAAGCTCGAGGTAACTTTGGAAATATTATTAGTCTATTTTGGTTAACAGAAGGATATGGAAGAAGTGAAAAAAATAAAAGGATAGGGATGAAACGAACAGAGAAAAAAATGATTTCTGAACTGCTGTTGCATATGCGTATGTTCTCTTTTTTATTTCGTCATGTTAGATTTGGTTGAGCATTGTCATTCGAGTCTCAGTTGAGTTTAGCTCAATACAAATCACTGTTATTTTGCCGTGAAGATATAACTAGAGATTAGATTTGAAATCTGTATCCGTTCTTTATAAACATTTCTGTTGCTACTCATCTGAGGACGAATAGGTTTGCTGTCTGTCAGTAATTGGATCTTTTTCAGTAGTTCCTGAATGCAAGGAAGAGAGACCCAAATTTTAACCTTGTTAGATCTTTATATTCTGGTAGTTTCACTAACTTAATTTTTTGATTTGTAGTAATTTCCAATTTTTATGTGTTGAATTTGTATGTTTTATTTATTTTTCTGTTTATGCCCTAGACTAACGCGTTGGCGGAAACGAGAGATGTTCTTTACCTGCCAATTGTAATTAAGTAGCCTACTACTGCTTACTCTGATGCTTAGTTTGTAATGTCATGTGTGAAAAACAACAGCTCCAAGATTTTTTTTATTTTTTTATGAAGTTGTTAGGTACTGATTGGAGTGCAATTTCATAATTTGATTAGTGGAAGATCTTAGCATTTGCTAAGTTTAGATTTTTGTGATTATAATGTGGTTTATTGAAGAGTTCTGCTGAATCTCTTTAACTCATGGCATTGGTATTATCTTCTTGCACTTATTTTTGAGAGCTGATGCTAACATTGTAGTAACAATTTTTCCTGTTTTTTCAGAGTGTGATAAATTTACTGATATTTTCTACTGTTAATTTAGTCTTTCATTCCTTCCCTTTTATGGGATGGAGGAATGATTGTCTTCTTTCTTCTTAGCTGAGTGCCCTTAAATTATCTTTTTGCAGACAATGCAGGCAGTCTCTATGCTATTTTATAGGTTCTATTCTTATTTCCATCATAATTTGGATTTTTTTTTTGTTGACATTAGGGTGACATCATTGAGGGCAATGATGATGTCTCTGGTGCATCAAGTTCATCTATTTCTGGTAAGAGATTTAGCATATTTGCAATTTTGAGAAACCATTCTTTGGTTGGTAGTTTCTTTGATATTTAAATTCTTTTGACTGTCTTAACAGAGCATGAAGTTTCATTTGTGTTGAACCTCTACCCAGATGGATATTCTATCGGAAAGCCTTCAGAGGTTTGTTGAAAAAGAACATTGATTTTCTGTTGTATAAAGTGACTGGAAAGTAAAAAACAATCCCATTGCGATATTTGTGTTTGATTTTGAAACTATGAATTTTCAGAATGAGGCAGCACGTCAGAGTGTACTTCAAGATTCTTCAAAATTGTTGCATCCTTATGATAGGACATCAGAAACTCTCTTTTCGGTAAATATTAGTTTTTTTTTGTTTTCCTTTTTTTTTTTCAACTCTTGTCAGTGGTTTATTCAGATTACTCCTTAAAGGCAGCTTTGTGGCATCAATGGCATGAGATATTCTGTATGTGAGTCACTTATAATAGACATGTTTTGTGGCCACATATTGGCGCTTACTTATTCACAAATTTCATGAGTAATTTTGTTATTTTGGATGGTGTAGTTAAGAGAAGATCGATTATAATAATTAACTGGAGGTTGATTTATAGTTAAGCTTCATGGGTTGTTTTTCCTTTTGTTTTCAGTTTAGTATAGCTGTGTTTAGGCTTTAATTGCCAGGACATTTCTTTAGAAATATCTTCTTTTGTCAAAAATGTTATCATCTTAATAGTCATATAAAAAATTGAAAATGATAAGGCCAGAGTCCTATAGTACCTTAGATATCTTGTGATCTGCATTACTATCACTCAGATTTTATTACCTGTTTTATCACTTTTGTGAAACTGACTTTCTTGTCCTTATATGTGCAATTATATGTGGAGGCAATTGAGTCTGGCCGGTTGCCTGGAGATATTCTGGATGGTATACCATGCAAATATGTCAGTGGAACCCTCATATGTGAGGTGAGTACTTGAAGTACGCATCTTTATCCTATCAAGCAGGAATTACATAATAAGAAAATTCCATTAGAATTTCCTAAAGTTATGTGAATTATCACATGGGCATTTGTGTATGGAGGTAAGGAAAAATGTTGGACAATGAAACCTTTTTGGAGATTTTCTAAGTGAATGCCAAAACTCTTGCAGGTGCGAGATTATCGAAAATGTGTTTCTGAGCAAGGGACGAGCATTCCTTCTGTGCTCCCCACTGTAAATAGAGTATGCCTCAGGATGTCATTAGAGAATGTAGTGAAGGATATCCCATTGATCTCAGATAATTCTTGGACTTATGGTGATTTAATGGTATGTGTTGTTGCATTCATGTCATCCTTGGAAATTAAATAAACACTGTTTTTTTCCTCATTCAATTGGTCAAAAAAACAACTGATTGTAGGAAGTGGAATCTCGAATATTGAAAGCCTTGCAACCAAAACTTTGCCTAGATCCTACTCCCAAATTTGATAGGCTTTCTAATGACCCAGCTCCAGCAAAGGTAATTAATTTGGGAAGAGGCTAAATTTTCTATGGGCTGGAGGAATTAATATATGTTTTGTAACTCTGCTCCGTATCATCTGCAGCTCAATTTAGGACTGAGCAGCTTGCAGAGAAAAAGATTGAGGCAGATGCCTGAAGTTTCTGTCACATCCAGTAGCAGAATCCTTGGGAAGAAAGTTTGCATAGATCGAGGTCCAGGAAGCTCCAACTGTAGGTTGGGAGATCCGGGAATCATTTCTGGCAACATGATGCCACCAAATGTTCAGGAGAATCTTACACAAAACCTTGTTCAAAGCAACATTTTAGCCCTGGGAGGAAGAAGCTTTGTGTCAGATGGCAATGTTGCAGCACTATCCATGGTATCACAGCAACCAAGGTATCTTGCAGGAGGCACCCAAAGAGGTATGCAGGATCAAGGGTCAGGTTCACTTGTTAACATTTCAGGAGCATCCCCTGCTGGGCAGGACATGATTGCATATGGTGACAATATAAATTCTGGTGCTTCTGTCCATGGTAAAAGGGAGAATCATGATGGACCACTGTCTCCCCTACCTGGTTTTAATAAGAGAACAAGGCTTACCTCTGTGGGTCCTGATGGAATTCAACAGCAGCAGATAGGACCACAAGTGGATGGTCTTCTTGCATCAGATATGAACAGGAAGAATTCTTTATTACAGCATCAAACAATGGCAAGAGGAATTCACTATCCTAATGCAGGAATTCAGAAGTATCCCCAGCAGATTTTTGAAGGGGTTATGAATCAAAGTCCAGTTCCAACATCATTTTCTGCTGCACAGCCAGGTGTAAGATTTGGTCCCAAGGAAGAACACTTTGAAACAGATAATCTGGATGTCTCAGAGCTCAGTCAGGTTAAAAGTGAGATGCTGATAGTGGAGACAGAAACAGGCCATCTGGACTCACAGCAGTCCCGGCTACAGCAAAGATTACCACCACATCTCATAAGATCTAATTTTCCTCAGGCAGCATGGAACAGTCTCAGCCAAGATCCAAGGAAGGAGGAACAGCTCCAGAAGAGGAAAACTGTGCAAAGTCCTCGGCTATCTGGTGGGAATATGTCTCAATCACCATTATCATCAAAATCTGGGGAATTTTCAAGTGGTTCTGCTGGGCCCCACTACAGAGCAGTTGCAGCAACTGCTGCACTTGGATCATCACAGAAGGAGAAATCAGTTGTCATCTCAGTTCCTGTTGTTGGTGGAACCCCATCTTTGACTTCCAATGCTAATGATTCCTCGCAACAGCAACACCAGGCCCAGGTTGCTGCCAAGCGGAGATCAAATTCCCTCCCCAAAACCCAAGTAATGAGCGGTGTTGGCTCCCCTGCAAGTGTTAGTAATGTAACTGTTCCATTAAATGCAAGTAGTCCTTCTGTTGGAACTCCACCTACGGCTGATCAAACTATGCTCGAAAGGTTCTCAAAGATTGAGATGGTGACTATGAGGTATAATGATTACTAAAATATCACTACATTGCAGTTTTTATTTCTAATTTTTACCATGACTTTGTATTGTATATGGTATTAGTTTCCACAAACATATTTTCTGTGTAGATATAAAAATCATCTCATACTTTTATTGCCTTAGTTTCTCTCCTTCTTATTTGTGCATAGATAAGTTGAAGTATATCTAGGGATTGTCTATAAATTGCTTGAAGTGCAGAACTCTACTTCACAACAACTTCATTATGTTACTCTTATGATTTAATTGTCACTTGTATTTGTTCTATTGTGTTCGTATTATTCATTTTCAGCTTGCTGCTTTTACAGACATCAACTCAACTGCAAGAAAAATAAATTTGATTCTGTCAGGAAACCCAACACATATCCTCATCAAGATCTGATGGTTTGTCTCTCTAGTTTACCAAATAATGAGGATTTGAAAGATGATTCAAGGCAATTATCAAAGTCAATTGTAGGAGGGAGCATGAATATCTGCAAGATGAGAATTATAAATTTTGCACAGGCAGAACAAGTAGTTCAAGGTTTGTTCTGCTATCTGTAAAATTATAAGATTTATATGATCTTGTCATTTTTTCGATTTACCTTGTCTATTGTCTTCTATTCATACAGGAAATGTTGTTTCTTATGTTCACCGGTTTCGGACCAGAATGATCTTGTCAGATAAGTCAAATGATGGTACTGTAGCGATGCATTATGGAGAAGCAGATGATGGTGATTTTCTATCTGCAGAGGATTATCTTCCTACTTTGCCCAATACTGTAAGTTTGCTACACCAATTAGATTTCTTTGACACGATTAAAGTTTGTCAGATTCATCTGAAAATTGATTGGGCATTGCATGTTCCTTTTATCTGCATCAATAAAAATAAATTTGAGCTGGAGTAAACTAATAATGCCTTTCTTTCCTGCTCTTTTCTTAGTTTCTTTCTTCGTGTCTTTTTTTATTTTATTTTATTTTTTGTGGGTGAATCCTTGTCAGACCTTCCCTGCAATAGAATCATACTGAAAATCTATTTCGGCAGTTAGAATACTGGCTCAAGGGAAAAAAAATTTCTTTTTCTTAAAAATGTCTGCCTTTTTTCCTCTTATGTGTCTTGTGTTAAAACCTTCTGTTTGAGTCATTGTGGATTTCTGTGACAACTTTGTCCTTATTGGCGCAACGCGCAAGTTATCTTAATTCTTTCCTTTCAGTTTTTCTTCATTGAGCATGACTGCTACTGATTTGATACTTTCCCTTGTGTGGTGATATTTTGATGTTTACAGACTTGATTTTGCATATATCTATCATATTTCTTCTCTTTGTTCAGTTAATAGGCTCTGCATAGATCACAGTGGTAATCTGTTGAGGCAGGTAGAATGGACAATTAGTTTTAACAGTTGCATGGGCTGAAAACATCTACACTGGCGTCATGTTCTTTTCGTAGTACACAATAATTTAAATTGCGTAACTAAACTTTGCTATCATGAAAATTATATTCCTACGTGCTGGTTTATATATCTGACTATTTTTTTTTCTTTTCCAGCACTTTGCAGATTTGCTTGCATCACAATTTTGTTCTCTGGTATGTTCCTGGGACTAAAGAAATTCTTGTTTAGAAATTGAAAAAATTGCTTCACAAATGTGCTTAGTAATGCATTTTCCTTGCAGATGATACGTGATGGATATCTTGTAGAAGATAATATTCAGCCAAAGCCTGTCCGGTTGAATATTGCCTCAAGTGGCCAACCAAATGTTGCTGGAATCCCTCCTAATAAGTCTGTAGTTGAGGTGCAGCCATACAATGAGTCAGTTTCAGGTCAGACATACAATGATGTAAAGCCTAGTCTTAGTGGTAATGCGTCCATTAATCCACCACAGAATCTATTAGCAAATGCTCAGATGCTGCCTCCTGGAAACCCTCAAGCCTCATCCATGTCCCATGGTCTCTTACCTGCAGTTTCAATGCCATCAAGACCACAACAGTTAGAGGCACAACCATCACTCCAGCAGCAGCAGCAACCACAGCTGCAGCAGCAGCCACAACAGCAGCAGCAGCCACAACAGCCGCTGCAGCAGCAGCACCAAAATCAACATTCCTTGAATCAACAGCCTTCACAATTCCAGAGGTCATCAATGGTGCTTTCATCTAATCCTCTCTCTCACTTGAATGTACTTGGACAGAATTCAAACATGCAGTTAAGTAGCCACATGGTCAATAAGCCTTCTCATCTCCAGCTTCCACTGTTTCAACAGCAGCAGCAACAGCCACAGCAACAGCAGCAGCAGCAGCAACATCTACAACCGCAGCAGCAGCAGCCACAGATGCAACAGAGGAAAATGATGATGGGAATTGGAGCAGCAATGGGAATGGGAAATATGGGCAACAATATAGTTGGCTTGGGAGGCCTGGGTAATGCTATGGGTATTGGAGGTACAAGAGGAATGGGACCTGCAATTTCGGGAACAATGGCACCTATATCCAGTTTGAATAATGTGGGTCAGAACCCAATGAATACAATAAGTCAGCATTTCCGTGCTGGACAAATGACTCCAGCGCAAGCTGCTATGCTGCAATCAAAACTTAGGTTTGTTTCTCAGAACAGAAATAACATGCTAGGGGCCTCTCAATCTGGTATAACTGGGATGGCAGGAATGAGACAGATGCAACCAGGTTCTGCTAGTATGTCTATGCTGGGTCAGTCTCTGAACCGAGCTAATATGAACCCACTACAACGGAGTGCAATGGGGCCCATGGGTCCACCAAAATTGATAGCAGGGATGAATCTCTATATGAACCAGCAGCAGCAACAACTGCAACTACAACAGCAACAACAATTCCAGCAGCAGCAGCAGCAATTGCAGCAATTAAACCAGCAGCAACAACAACAGTTGCAACAGCAGCAAGATCCGTCCTCATCACTACAGGCTGTTGTTTCACCGTCACAGGTAGGCTCACCAGCAACAATGGGAATTACACAACTGAATCAACAAGCACCACAGCAGCCCCAGCAACAGCCTAGTCCACAGCAAATGAGCCAGCGAACCCCAATGAGCCCACAATTGAGTTCAGGGGCAATGCATGCCATGAGTGCTGGAAATCCAGAGGCTTGTCCTGCCAGTCCTCAGTTGAGCTCTCAGACCCTTGGCTCTGTTGGAAGCATAACCAATTCTCCAATGGAGCTCCAAGGTGTGAACAAAAGCAACTCTGTTAATAATGCATGATATAGCTACCTCCACAATAGAAAGCAGCTGGAGTGGGGCCTTAAATTCCTCCGGATTAAGAGTGACTGGAATTAGAAAATGCTTGTGTACAGTTGTTAGCTTTAACAAAATAAAGTTTAAAAAATATCAGCAAGGAATTTTTCATAGCCGGGTGTGCAGATTTATATATTTTATCCGCTAGGCAGTATATAGGCTTACACTTTTAGCACAATGCAGTTGTTAAATCTTTAGAGGAGTTTTGCTTATATCATCTATTTGCAAACATAAAATTCTTTGATTTACGTGAATATTGGCAGTGCGTTCTGTTAATGATTATGAAAGCTATTAGCCACAGCAGCGTACAAAGTTATATAATTGTTCTTTTCTCTAGCAGAAGCAGCAGCAAGATACCATCTCTGCTCGTCCTATACGTATAATGTTTAATCAGCATCAACTAATTTATGGAAATCTGAAACAAACCTTTCATAGCATTCTCCTAAGCTATTCTCACATGCTCATCAGTCGATATATATATATAGATATATGAATAATATCACTAGGTGTGTTCACCACTGAACGACCTATCACATACTTCGATAATCCTTGTGCTTGATACATAATTTTGGCAGAATTCAAAGAGTATTATATAGCTTCCAAATAGCGCTACAGCATAGATTTTATCATCTCTTGCTGGGTCCTCACGTGACTCCTGCTTATATGTTTTATAGTAGGACAGCCAGAAAGGGCCATAGTAAGCTCGAGCTCATCCTTCAGCATTTCGATTACCCGTCTCACTCCATATTCCCCTTTTGCTGCTAGGCCAAACACAACTGGTCTTCCAACCTGCATTAACATTATCGACTTAGTACACAAGAAGCATGGCATGGAACAAACAAGAAGCTCAATAATAATTCTACTAAAGCATAAATACACAGGTGCATAACTCCTTTTACATCTAGTGGCTGCCCCAAGCATGAAAAGAAATTACAAAACTCCTAAAATGAATGGTTTGGAATAGAGAGCTTACAAGAACAGCCTGTGCTCCAAGAGCTAAAGCTTTGAAAATATCTGTTCCCCGCCGTACTCCTCCATCAAGTAGAACAGGGATTTTCCCTTCAACAGCATGAACCACCTGTAACCCCAACAGAAAATGAGGTTTCCAGTACACAATCCTCCGTTGTTTTGGTCCAACAAAGAAAAGACTCAATTCGTCTAAAATGATTTCTGACAAGCATTTTTTTTCTTAAGAGTTTTGTTGTTTCGTACTGCCTGGCAATCAACATAGGCCTACAATAAAATACTAACATGCTTAGAAGTATCAGTCTGCATGAGCCAAGAAGAAACATTGCATAGAAAATCACCTAAATGTGCAAAGTACAACAGATTAGAGACAAACTAGCCTGATTACAATATATTATAGATAAGCTGAGTTATTTAAGCTATAAACACGAAACTTAAAATCAGGAAAAGACAAACTTGCGAATGAAACAAATTCTTTGAATATGTAACAAGTATTGGCATTTAATTTGCACATTTATGCAGCTGAATATGAATTTTCAGTACATGCCTTGTAACTATCAAACCATGATGAGGATGTGCATTTACAAGCAAATCTTTCATAGTTTTAGAATCCCACATCAGCAAATATAATGGAGGAAAGGATAATTACCTCCTCCAGAGCAGTGATAGTGGCTGGAGTGTAGTCTAGCTCGCGAGCTCCATGATCCCAGCAATACCTACTTCCACAGCCTTAATTGCTGCCAATACAGGTGTGTCAGATTTAGAGCAAATCTAATACATAGTGGAAGAAGCTGAAAGTGTAATTGCAGTGGGTGGATACTCTAAATTTCAAATTCAGGTCTCTTTATAATATGGTACACTGGTACAAATGGACAACATTTTGTACATGTGGTTAATCCTATATAGGATTAATGGAACAGGAGTATTTTGAGGCTGTAGATGCCAGACCTAAAAGATTTAACAGTAATTACATAGAGAAGAAGGGGTGCAGCTATTTGTATCACAAAGATAACAACAGACTATCTAATGAAAAGGAAACTGTCTTTCATAACCAAATAGATAAAAGTTCATAAAATTTCCTTTTTTACGGAAATTAAGAATCAATAAATAAACCGAATTACAAATACCAAATTTAATATTTCTATGGCTTCCTTTCTTCATAGTGCAAAATACTGAGGATACAAAATATTTTCAGTTATAAACTTTCAAAATGTAAATGATGTAATTGATGTCGCTTTTTGGTTTATACTTTTACTGCAAAGAGAAACAGAAGGAACACAATTATAAGAAGACAGAAACTTGATCTTACCATCTTCACGAGTAAGTACACCCTTAATAAGAATGGGCAAGTTTGTAATGGATCTTAACCAGCCTATATCCTGCAGATGTCATTCACTATTCGAATTCTTAGAATAAAAAAAAAAAAAGAGAGCCCTTATATAGCATGCACTACTAGAGAGTAGAGAAGAAGAAAAAGAAGGAACATTTTAATGAAAAGTCCTTAGAAATTACAGGCTCCTCCGGTATTATGTGCTTGTTGCCTTAATACCGACATGCAAGACTACCAGAAGCCACATAATCATTCTAAAAAGTTATTTCATAAGAAGTTGTATAATTTACTCATTTTTAGAAAATATATAATAATGCAAGTAATAAATAGCCTTGTAGCACACCATTTTGCACAATTTTTGCAAAAGTAAACTGAAAGCTAATGAAATAAATACCTTCCAAGAGAAAGATGCATCAAAAGTTTCTTTGGCAAAAACTTCAAAATTTGAACCTTTATCCTGCAATAATATAAAATTTCAAGTAAAGATAAAATTACTTTATGGAATAAATCTAATGTTCATTGTTAGAACAGTCCACTACAAGTGAATACATGTGTCATACGCCATCAAACAATCAATAATTAAATGTGGCACGTGGCATAACCACCATTCTTTGGCATATGCATGTGACAGATAAAAAGAAAGAGAATAAAGAGAAAATAGTAAAATTTGTGTACAGAAAATCTTATAATCTTTATGAAATCCTTCAAAAAAGCATGTTGCTCTTCATCTTGTTCTATCAGTTCACCCTATCAAATGCATCCAGCATGAAATAAATGTGAGAATGATCATATACATAGAAAATTAGCACATTTAAATGCAGAAATAGAGAATCAAACTACATCACTCACAGAGGTAACTTCAGTTGATATGAGACCTTCAAAATTTTTTAACAACCATCCTGCAAAAGTTATAACACGTGTATTCAAGGAATTCATTTGATAGTGCTTAATTGAGAAATCAAAGCTGCATCATTTTTCTTTTGATATTATAAATCAGTAGTTTATGTTCCAGTTATACAAATTAGCTAAAATAAAGCTGTGAAATATCAAAGTGGCCTATAAACTGCTGGAACATAAAGAAAAGAAAAAGAAGATATTTTCACTTGTTCTTAATATCTGCCTCCCTTCGACCAAGCCTTGGAGCATCCACAGTTAGGACAATAGCCTCGTACCCATTTCTTTCAGCTCTCTGCACCATCTGCGCTGATATATCTCGTCTCTTGTAGACCTATATGGAAGGATATGTAGCATAGAAAAAGAACAAGGAAGAAGAATATCATTGCTGCTAAAGATGCTTTATTCTTTAATACATGAGAGAATCTGAAAAGAGGGGAGAGTTGAATATACATATAATTGGAAAAATCGAATGGCATTGCAGCTGGCAGCAACATCCTCCACTGTGCAGGAGGACATGTATGATAAAATCTACATTGAACAGTAACTTAGCAATTGCACTTAATTGAGCAAATGCGCTTCATATTTATTATTTCTTTCAATACCATAATTGTGTCACATTCAGCAGCACCTCTAGCTGTGGCAAACTCACCTGGAATAAACACAGACAACCAGTTAAATAGGGTTTCTAGATTATATTGAATAACAACTCTTTCAGGACATTACAAACCTTCAGGGTTTGCAAGCTTATGCATTACAGTTGGAGCAAGCATAATGGGCGCAGAGATTTTATAACCCAACACAGTAGTTGATATATCTATTTGGCTCACATCCACAAGAATTCTCAGCTGAATCCTGAAAAAACCATACTGTAACTGATCAGCAAAAAGTAAAATTCTGTTTCTTGCTTTAATTTTAACAGGCACAACACTTTACATGATCCTACGAAATGCTTCCACATTCTCCTGGAGTGTGTGCTTATCCTCAGCTCCTCCAGCATAGTAATCATAATACATTTTTGGAAGGACTTGCTTAGCCAATTCTTGAAACTCATTCACATTCACTGGTTCACTCCCCATTTGTCCTGAAGCATCAATATCAATCAATTCAAGCCAAACCCATACCAAATTCCTGTCATAGCACAAACATTTTGATAACTAACTGCCAAAAGGTCTTATAACTGTCCCATCTGAAGCTAAGGAGCATAAATTTCCCACCAAACAAATCGATTATGGTTCCTAGACCCTTCAGCAATTTTATGTGGAAAATGAAAATGAAAATCTAGATCAATATGCACGCTCATAAGGATTGATATAAGACTGAGCTCCAGAAGGAACAGATTTTTCATCCAACCAGCAGCTTCTATTCTACATTAATGGCAGTCCAGATATGTACTCATCACTTTGAATTTGCCGAATTGAAATATTGAACAACCAAAAAACATGATCATGGTACTTAAAAAAGTGAACTTCAAGATCATCAAAACCGAGAACAAACATTTAGATTTCCTCAGTTGTGCAGGTTAAAAAGATACAAGAAAAACAAGATGATCATGAGGAAAACATAAGACCAAAAAAGAAAAAGAAAAAAAAAACAAGTTGGAGCAGTGTACCTGAATGAATAGAATGTTTGAATTCGCAAAACAGGGATCAGCGATTCATAGAACTGCAACGCCAAAGAAGGTAAAAAAACAAGAAGTTGATAGTGATGCCAACAATTGTGAGAAGGATGTAGACATGTCAAATTGGGCCTGGGCTGGTTATGTCAAATCTTAGACAACTCATAAAATAGGCCCACAACTTTCATTATTTTGAGCTGGGCCTCCATCTTTCTTTAAGTTACCGTGTCTGGTTGGCCCCAAAATTAACGGTAGCTAGTTCGGGCCTAATGTAGGCCCAAAGCATCTCTAATAATCCATTTGAAGACTGCTATATGGGCAGTGTCAAATGTCAACGACCGAATCGGAATTTCAGAATAACCAAATAAAAATAGAGAAAATTTTACTGAATACCGATTTTTAAATTTATTTTATTTTTACTGATTTTTTTCTTTTTAAATATATTTATTACTGTGTATATAGTAAAAAATTTTATTCAATTGAGAAAGAAATGATATTTTTTTATCTTTTAAACATTGATTAAAAATTTTATTAACTTGCATCATGTATTTATTTTTAATTATTATTTAATTAACTTAATTACTAAATAAAATATGTAAATTTGTATTTAATTAACTTAATTATCAAAGTAAACTTTGGAAAAACTTTAATTACTAAAGAAAAGAGATAAACTTGTATTTAATTAATCTAATTAAGGTTATTTACCTTAGTAAATTTTGGATATAATTTTGGTAATTTTTAGTTGAAAAATTGAATGTAAGTAGAGTAAACCTTGGTAATTTTAACTTTCACTAATTTTCTAGTAAATCTTGAGTGAATTTTAAGTAAATTTTAGATAAATTTCGGATAAACTTTAGATAAATTTTGGATAACTTCAACTTTCACTAATTTTCTAATAAACTTTTGATAAATCTTAAGTAAATCTTGTATAATTTCAATTTTTATTAATGTTCAATTAAATTTTGGGTAAATTTTGGTTAGATCTTGTATAAATTTTAGTAACTTCAACTTTCATTAATTTTCTGATAAATTTTAGATAAGTATTGGATAACTTCAACTTTTACTAACTTTCTAGTAAACTTTGAATAGATTTTGGGTAAATCTTGAATAGACTTTGGATAAATATTTGATAAACTTTATATAACTTTAATTTCACTAATTTTCTAGTAAATTTTGGATAAATTTTGAATAAATTTTGTAAAATTTCAATTTTCATTAATATTCTATTAAATTTTGAGTAAATTTCGGTAAGATCTTAGGTGAATTTTGATAACTTCAACTTTCATTAATTTTTTGGTAAACCTTAAATAAACTTTGAGTAACTTCAACTTTCACTAATTTTCTGGTAAAATTTGAATTAATCTTGGATAAATTTTGTATAACTTCAATTTTTATTAATTTTCTGATAAATTTTGAGTAAACATTAGGTAAACCTTTAAGTAAACCTCTAGTAAATCTTGAATAAACTTTAAGTAACTTAAACTTTTATTAATTTTCTGGTAAATGTTAAGTAAATGTTAGGTAAACTTTAGACAAATCTTGAGTAAATCTTTGATAAACCTTGTTTAACTTCAACTTTTATTAATTTTCTAATAAATATTAAGTAAATTTTGAATAAACTTTAGATAAATCTTGTGTAATTTTTTAGTAAACTTTGGACAAATATTAGATAAATCTTTTATAACTTTAATGCAAATTTTAAATAAATCTAGGATAAACATTTAATTTATGTATTTTTGTAATATTTCTTGATATTTTTAATATTTCTAAAAAAAAATTAGCGGCATTTTTGAAAAAAATTTTGGGGTATTTAGGCGCTCTTTGGTATTTTTATAAAAATCCAATGAAAATAATCAAAACAAAGAGATATTGCTAACATTTTAATACGGTCTTTTGATTACTAAATAATAACAGAGGTTTCTTCCTTCAAGGCCATCAAAATAGCTGCCACAGCATATCTTCTGCTAGTCCTAGATTGTTATACATGATATTTATTTAGCAGCTTTTGGTAGAATTAGAGCATAGATTGGAATCTGTCATGCTCAGTCCTCACATGGTTCCTGGTAATATCTTTAAGACTGGGACAGCCAGAAAGGGCCATGGTGAGCTCAAGTTCATCCTTCAGCATTTCAATCACTTGCTTCACTCCATTCTCTCCTTTAACTGCTAGCCCATAGATAACTGGCCTACCAACCTGCAGTAATTTTTTATGCACAAATGTAATAAGATTCATTCATTTTAGATGAAAAGATAGCTTAGCTTGATGTATATGCTTACAAGAACTGCCTGTGCACCAAGTGCTAAAGCTTTGAAAACATCCGTTCCTCGCCGCACTCCCCCATCAAGAAGAACTGGAACTTTCCCTCCAACCGCATGGACAACCTGCAATCGCAGTATTCAAAAGTACAATTAGTAGAAAAACTATAATTGTTTATGCACAGGAACAGTGAAATATGTTCAGATTGTGTGAAGCTGGGTCACCTCTTCCAGAGCAGAAATAGTTGCAGGAGTATAATCTAGCTGGCGAGCTCCATGATTTGAGACAATAATTCCCGCAACACCTACTTCCATGGCCTTCATGGCTGCCAATAATAGTAATACATAAGCTCATTTAACACGGAGCAGCCTGCCAATATCATCATAAGCTGATTTGATTTTACCATCTTCACGAGTGAGTATTCCCTTGATCAGAATTGGTAAGTTTGTAACAGATTTTAACCATTCTACATCCTGCATTGAATGTAATAGAACCAACTGATTCTGCTACTCAATTTCCAAACTTAACATCAATGAAGCTACAATATATAGGTCCTTAATTGGCTATCAACAGTATTACTTGTAATCTACAATGTAAAGAATGTTTACTGCTTCACACCTTCCAACATAAAGTTGCATCAAAAGTTTCATTCGCATAAGCTTCCAAGTTCGATCCCTTTTCCTGCAAATTCATTATACATAGATATCAGTACTTGTTATGCAGATTTCTGATAAGAAAAGTGATGTGGCAGTATATTAATAAATGAAAGAATTTGAGCCAAAAATGATAAAGAGAGCATAATATGCCTAAATTCTTAAAAAAAGGCCAAAATTGGCATGCTTAGTGCCCATTTCAAGCACTCTACTCACAGATGCAACTTGGATTGCAAGGAGACCTTCCAAATTCTTCAACTGAGGCACAATCATTCTGCAGAAGTTGTTACATTATGTTTTTATGTTCAAACTCTGAGTTCCAACTCTAAAATTAGATAAGTTACTAATAAGCAACTGTATGCATAGAAAGAGGAAAACAATGATGTCTACCTATTCTTTATGTCTGCTTCTCTTCGGCCCAGTCTTGGAGTATCAGCTGTTAGCACAATAGCCTTATATCCATTCCTTTCAGCTCTCTGCACTAAGTTAGCTGCTATATCACGTCTTTTATACACCTAGCACAGATGAATACCCACTTATGATCTAACTCTTTCAAGGGCATCATAACTTGAGAATGAGAAAAGAATCTATTGCTTGTAAAACTGGAAAAATTCAAGTAAGGCCTAGTACGTATAGTTGAAAAAACCGAACAGCATTGCAGCTGGTAGCAACCTCCTCCAAGTTGCAGGTAGAAGAGAAGGATAAAACCTAAATATTGAAAATACGTCATTACTCAAGCACCTAAAGCAAGAGAACAAGCTCAAAATATACTATATGATAATTGAATACCATTATGGTGCTGCAAGCAGCTGCTGCTCTAGCAGTAGCAATCTCTCCTGTGGCAACCCGAAAAGCTGGTGAAATCAGAACATAAAACATATACAATTAGAAATCTTCAGTGAGAATCTGAAACCTTCAGGATGTGCTAGCTTATGCATAGCAGTTGGAGCTATCATTATAGGTGCTGAGATGGTGTAACCCAATATAGTAGTAGACATTGCTATTCTACTGACATCCACAAGAACTCTAGGCCGAAACCTGAGAAGCCAAATAATCTGTTAAGTGAGAGGCAGACTTCTGTGCTCTATACTAACCATCATCAATTTTAAGGCCCATTACGTGATTCTTTGAAATGCTTCAACATTTTCTTTGAGCGTATGCTGATCTTCTGCTCCACCAGTGTAGAAGTCATAGTACATTTTTGGCAGAACTCGCTTAGCCAAAACTTGAAATTCATTCACATTAACTATCTCAGGTGCCATTTAACCTGGAAACATTCTCATTAGATATCTATTTCTCTAGTATATGACACTAGAAGAATGTCAACAGCAAGCTAAAGCACAAGCTTCAATAAATTCAAGAAAGACCCAATAACTGTTTCTATTCTCTTGTTAATTTGCCTCATAATTATTAATTTGATCTACTGAAAATTCAATCCAGATAACAAGTTAAAAAAGAGAGTGAAGACGTTCATCAATAAAAAATCAAGCTTTGTTGAACAATTCTGCGTATGCCTCAACATGATCTACAGACAGTAAAGAACTGAGAGAAAAGCAACATGATACTTAACAGTATTGAAAACATCAAAAAAGAAGAAAAGCACCTATGAGAGAGGAAAAATCTCCACAGTTCACAATGTTTAAGCAGTTCAAATGGAGTTGTAGAATTCAGAAAGATAACTAATAAATACGGATGGATTAGATCATTACACTAGAAATAAATGTCAGGCTGAAAAAGAACAAATTGAACTTGCGTGTAATATTTGGATTGCTATCTTTTATCTTTGTCTTATTGGCAGTCTGATGTCTCTGTCAACAAAATTTCAACGGCAATGCTTTATGAGGTTTCAAATGTCATTTCGGTGAAAATTAATAGTTAATTAGCCTGAATCAAATTCGGTATCATGCATTAAGCTCTACATGTTTGAGCAATAATCATCTGTATTTCAATTTCTAACTCCTTGCCTAATCTACCAAAATTTGATCAATCAGCTAATCAAGGCGCTTTATCTCAATATTAGTGGGATTTTTCTTCACGGTTGAAAAGCTGCAAGTTGCAAACAGCTTGCAATCTGAAATCTTTGTTTACTGGATATGAAATTTGGGTAGTCTTTCCCTTCCTTTCTTGCTTGCTTCATGCAGTACTGAAGGATCAAAACTTAGAACATTCTAATGTATTCTAATATTAGAAATAAACAAAATAAGCATAGCCTCGTTAATAGGTAAATGGAACAAATTTCCCATTGAAAAAAAATATCAATGTACACCGATTATTTGTAATCCAAAGATTCTAACATTGCCTCGGAAATTCACCTGAAGTTTCAAAATCCTTCTATGTTATGAATACTGAGAATATTAGTTTCGGCCTGTTTCCAACCTGCTCTGACAGAAAGTCCACTGCTCGCTTCCCCCCTCCTTAGACAAAATTCATTCTTGAGTCATGCAAAAATTTGCAATTGTTTCCATAATAGCATCTTCCTTGAGCATAATACCTGCATTGCTGCTGCTGGTTGCCTTGTTTATTTGGAGGGCTTGAATGGTAACTCTTCATATTTGTCAATGGCTCTCTATGATGATACCTTTCTGAAAACCCATTTGCCCAAGTTGCGCTGAGGTACTTATTGACAGGAGAATGCTGATCAAAATTCTCATTATTACATTGCTGAACTTCTTGAATGCCTCTCTGATCAACTACTTTGCCGGTAAGTTTGCAAGAATTGTCATTCTCTGCTTTAATTTTATGCTGTTGTTCAGTCTGAGAAGGCAGCTTCCTGGTTTCTACAGCCACACCTGAAAAAGCTTTATTTGATACTTTAACGGAATCACTGAACAAATCTGATTGGTGATATTGAATAGCCTGTTGTTGAGTTTTGCTACTCATGTTTACTTCACCAAAGGATGATCCTGACTTTTGTGGTTGAACTGCCGACTGCGGAGGCCTAAAGGGTCTCAAATGTTGAAGCAGAATAGCCGGCTGCTGAGTTCTACTGCCAAACTTAAATGATCAAGAATGTTGAGGTTGAATTGCTTGCTTCTGAGCTTTAACTCCCATTTTTACCGCATCAATGGACATCCCTGATATTTGAGCTTCCATTGTTTGCTTAGCCATTACATCATATGAGCCTAAATCATGTGTTTGAATTGTCATCTTGCTTGAATCAACAGATAAACCTGACAGCCGAGGCTTCGGAGCTGCTTCTTCCCAATTAACAGATGCACCTAATTGCTTGGTTTGAATTACCTGATTTTCTTTTAAGGTTGAATTTAACTGAGATTGATTACCATTTCTCTCTTTTTTCAAGCCCCTGTAGTACAGAAATTAGAGCATTTATTTAAACAAAAATATACAAGTACATTTCTGGACACCATCCGCAATATTTACAGGCATATTCAAATTCACAACTAAAGAAGAATTGAAAGTACCTGTTTACTCTAACCGTTTTCTCATTTCCTTCTCCTGGATTCGAGATTCTCTAGCACACCTAGCTAGAGAGCCCCTTGAGTGTTTCTCCATCAATACTTTTTGCCTCTCCCCTTCATCTTTCCATTTCTGACGTGTCTATAAGGACATGTTAGCAACTTAACATTATTGAACGAATAAACCTAAAACACAGATGATATGGAAAAAGGAATTTCTTCTATCATTTAAACCTGTCTTGAAGTCTGCATTCGATAGAGATTCCAACCCTTTATCAGGAGAGGATGAAGAGGAGGGAGTGGCTTCTTGCCCTTACTCCAAAGGACCTCTATCTGTTCAATAAGCTAAAAGTTATTATGAACGGTAATCACTTGAACATCAGCACGACGAAGATTAACTAAATCAAGAAAGAAGTACGAAGGTCTGTTTATAAAACCAAAACTGCAAAACATAACAAAGAAATGAGAAATGGAAGTTAAAGCATTTTTCATGTTTGGCTTTGTAATAACCAAAAAAATGAATTGCTATCTTGTCAATCCATCTATAATGTAACTATTGGAGGTTAGAGTTATTGGTTTTCATGGTAAATTAATCGGCTTATAATACGACTCACTGTAAATGTATGCTGTTGTTTGGCAGCACCATAGCTTTCCTTCACAATTCTACCAGCAACAATCCTTGTGCCACAAGGAGGGCCGCTGGCACTTGGTGTTGCTATGTTGTACCTGAAACATTAAGACTGAAACATAACCACAGCTGACTCATGTAGAGATTGTAATAATTTACAACATTTTCTTTTTGGGAGTATGATTAATAGAAACATGAAACATATGCAAGCAATAACGCCATGTAGATCAAACTTATGCAATGAACAAATCAAATCATATGCAAAATATTCGCTACAGACAGAATATAGTCCACACTTACATTTCATAAACATTCTGTTCAAACAAGACAACATCACCTGTACATGCATCACCTGAAAAAAAAAATCCATAATTATCAGGGGAATGGCATCGTAAGAAATTAGCTTTCAAAGAAAAAAAAACATCACAAGAAATTGAAAATACAGCAAGAATACTGAAAGCTGAATACAGGCATGATCACCTAAAACGTAGTAAAGCGATCATGCTTGCCAATCATGAAGAAGAGATATAATGATAATATATCTTTCAATTCATGTCAAGCATATTAATCAAAATATTGCTTTGAATTTTTAATCCATTACATGAGCTGTTCAATGAGCCACACACTCGTTTTACTGAAACTATCCTGATCCTTCTTGTCCTAGGTGGTTATATTTGAAAAACCCGATTTCAGTCATAAATTCAAAGCTACTGAATTTACCTTTACAGTTCAAAACAAAGCTAGATACTGGATACTTTTTCTCCCCTCCACCATTCAAAATCCTAAAATAGAAGAACAAATGTAGATTTATTTAGAAAGCAGCAATTTTTTTTTAAAAAAAAGAAATTGTTAGTATCACTAAAGAACTTGAAAATTTACTCTTGATGTTCCATTATGCGCAGGACGAGTGTTTAGATTAAAGCCTTGCATTGCTCCACTTTTAGCTTCTCTACATTACCAGCTGCCACCATGCAGCGAGTGACACACAAAATTTACATTTCAATCACTATAATCCCATTTAAGCTAATCATAATTGATAATCCAATATATGACTGTACTGACCTTCCATGATCTTTTGAACTTCACGGAAACATTTTTCATCAACTTCCACATTCACCAGTTCTGTATCTCTCTCGTCACCCAAAACAAATTATTTACCAATTCTACACCAAATAAACATAACTCATAATTCATTAACCACAGCTTGGACAATAATATCTAACAAAAGAACTTTCTTTTTATTTTTACTAACACTAACCTTGAGTTTCTTGACAGAGAGATTTGAAAGCTCGCGTCGGGTCTCTTGAAGAATGCTAAAACTTGGGTCCAAATCCGAATCACAATCAGAATCGAACCCTCCACTTTCACTTGCAATCATCACCGTCTTCGTAGTGATAATCAAGTGGGTTTGGTGGCTTGCAGTGACTGTTTGGTAAATCAAAGTAGCTTATAATTTAAATTATAATATAGTTTAATTAAAAAAAAGATTAATTTGATAAATAATTTATATTTGTTAAATTAGCTTATTTAAAAAGAAATTAATTTATAATTAATTTATTAAAAAATAAAATAGTAAAACATGCTATTAAATTAAAAGCTGCTAAATTATAACTTTTTTTTTATATTTTTTATTTTTAAACAAATAACATATTATGTTCTTTAGTTACGTAACTGTGCTTCCTTATCTCTCTTATTTAGCCTAACTGCCTCAATTTTTTTTCTTTTTGCTGCTTTTTATTTATTTATTTATTTATTTATTGTTTGGTTAGAATTTTACTTTATTATTGCTATTATTTACCTTTTTTGAATTGAGATAATTAATATAATTAATATATAATATTTTTTATTAATTATAAGCATATATTATATTTTTTAGTTATTTTTTTATTAATATAAGTATATTCTTTTACGACATTTTATAAATTTTAGCTATTATTTCATATAATTTATCGAATACTTTTAATTTAATAAATTAATTTTTTAACTACAAGATTTTCCGCTACTATATTATTATATATAACTAAATTATCTTCGAAAAACAAGATTATCAATTATAAAATAAATTATCAGTTAGTTTTAAAAAAAAAAGAAAAAGAGTCTCCCATTGATTGGTTTCTTCTAATTTTTCAGACGGCTTATGTTAGAATTTAGAAAGGATCATTCTTTAAGAATGCAATGTAACCGTTGAAAAATCATCCAATTAGCACTCAGCAGGCGTTTCCTGACTCCGTCAAACGCTCATCAATAGTAAATTACCGTTGAACCCTAACGTTACTCTGCGTACTGGATTAAAGAAGGCCAATCAAGAATCGACACGTTAATGTCTTTCAGATATGTTACTCTCCGTTCCATTTTAGTGATTTCACAAAGATTTTTTTACCTTTACAGTTCAACCCAAAGCTAAAATTGAAAGGAGGGTAATATATTTTGAAAGGCATCAATGTGTGAATGGATTGAAATTCATCATATAATTTGCGAATTGACGGTTTTGGATCTATTTATCCAAAATTGGACTGTGGGCTCAATTGAGCCCAATTAGATTTTGGAGGCTATTTACTTTGCACCTTTTGAAATATATATATATAGCATAAATTTAATTTTTAAATTTTTTATAATAATTTGCCCAAAAAATCAATTTCAAAATATGTAATAAAAAAATTATCTGAATAGGTCAATGAGATAAGATATGCTTGAAAATTAAAAACTATTTGGAAAAAATTTAAATCAAAAATCAAAATTTATAGATTGTTAAAATTCTAAAAATCACTCAAGCAATCAAAATTAATTCCAATTTCACTATCCGGCACTCTCTCAATATTATATTTGATAAAAAAAATTGATCACACATATTTTGATATAATTTTTGGAATTATTATTAAAATAAGCTAACTCATATTGATATGTAAAAGGGTATTTGAAATTGTTGTTGGATATTTTTAAAGTATGTTTTGAATTTTTTTTATTTAATTGACTGATTTTGTAAATTTTTTATAAATTGTTTTTTTTCAAATCTGTTTCTGCAAAAATGTTTATTTACATATTTCTATCTAAAAACAGTTTTTAAAACTCAAAAAAAACTGAAAATACAAAATTTTTTTAAAAAAATACTTTTTCCAAACTCAACCCCCCATAGTCATGTTTGGAACTAGATTTTCTTTTTCTGAAAAAGATGTTTGGGACCTGGAAATTTGAGGAGACGTTTGAGCAAATTTCTAAGCAAATGGTTTGTGTTTGAATCAGGCATATACGTTCTATATTCCTGGCATGTTCTGCTTTCCTCATTCACTTAAATCATTTATATATATCAATCTCCTTCAGTATATAAATTGAATTATCCAAGAAACAAGCCTGCATTGTTAATAATATCCTGTAATTTGGAGCTTTATATCATCGTTATTACGGTCCTCCGATCTAATTAGTCAATTCTAATGATTCTGAAAGATGGGTAATTTTTATTTCTTCTTACAAATTTAGCCATCAAATTAATCAAAATCATTATTAAGCTTTAATCCAGAATGTTCCAACATTGTCTTACCTCATGAATATGTTTTGTTAAACTGATCAACTGAATTAAGGATTTGATCATTCTTTAACTTGTTTGGCATTATTCTTACCGCAGTTTTATGAAAACTAGGACTATAACGACAAACAGAAAGCATTTCGTTGAACAAGAAAGTCTAAACACAATTGGTTAGCGGAACTCTACTTCTCAAGGGATCACCGAATCATATACTACAGAAAGAAAGCATATTACCTAAACATATTTGTCAAACTAATTTAAAATAATAGTCATTTGTTCAAAACCTTTGGATTTGTTTTACAACATGCAGCAGTTGGCTGGAGCAATCAGCATTCTGAAAAACCAGATGATTCACATTTCTCCTTCTTCAGTGTCCACATTCTCAGTTTGCCTTTTTCTTCTTCTTGCATAAGTAAGAATATTTTCTTTCTGTTCACGTTCTTGTGTTGATTCTTGATTTGATTAATGGCTGTTTCTTCTATATCCTCCCCTTTCTGCACTTGGTTTCTTGCTACTTGCACCTCTGTTGGTTATGAGAAATACCTTCCTTCAAAATTATCTTTATTTCACTCCTCAAAGAGACTAACCCAGATGGCCAGACGCATGAGGAACATATCAAAATGTAGCAGCAACGGTAATGGTGCTGGCTTTTATTCACCTAACCTGTTTTCATCTTTCTATGGATCTGGTTTGCAAGGTTTGATGAGCTGTTGTCTTTCCTTTGAGCTATTTGAGGAGTTTTGCTATTCAAAAAGGTTGTATTCGTCTTTACCGTTCTTTCATAATAATGTTTTCTCCCCCTTCGGATTAAAATCTTCATCAACAAATCGAAGGACGATGCAGAAGAATGCTGCTTTTCAATCTGGTAATTAATCAGCAGATAATACTTTGTTCATGATTTTGTTCACGTGCACCAAGCCAATGATAAAATTTCATACACAGAAGTAGTTTTCAAAATTTTTTATTATTGGTTCACCCTGTGGAGAAAAAAAAAATGGTTTGGGTTTTGGCAAGAATTTTCCATTAGTCAGCACTTGATTCCATTGATCCCCCCTATATACATTTGTCAGGTGTTATGGCTGTAGCGGTTGAACCTGAGAAGGAAATCACATTGAAGAAGAAACCTTTTACAAAGAGCCGCCGCGTAGTGGTGACTGGGCTGGGGGTGGTAAGCTCAATAGGTCAAGATGCTGATACATTCTACAATAATCTTCTTGATGGTTTTAGTGGCATAAGTGAGATAGAGGCTTTTGATTGTTCTCAGTTTCCCACGGTATAACCTATACTTCCATTGGCTTTAAGGTAGCATAATTGGCTGTATCAGCTTTTCAGTTCTAATTCTATTTGTTGTGACAGAAAATTGCTGGTGAAATAAAGTCTTTTTCCCCTAATGGATGGGTCTCGCCTAAGCTCTCTAAAAGGGCAGACAAATTCGTGCTTTACCTGCTTACTGCAGGCAAGAAAGCCTTGGTAGATGGTGGAATTACTGAACAAGTGATGAACAAATTGGATAAAACTAGATGTGGGGTTATAATTGGCTCTGCACTTGGAGGCATGAAGGTAAGTGAATCTGTCGTGGAAATTTCTTGCCTAAACTTGATTTATATAATACATTCACGGATTAAGTACAAAATTTGTTTTCATGTCAAAACAAGTTTGTAAAGAAAAAATTAGATTTCTTACATGACGGTGTGTATCCATTATTGACATGTCTATTACTGAGCAGGTTTTTAATGATGGAGTAGAAGCATTGAGGGTTTCATACAAAAAGATGAATCCATTTTGTGTACCTTTTTCTACTACTAATGTGGGTTCTGCTATACTTGCAATGGACTTGGTAAGCCTGAAAATTTTATAAGATCACTGCTATGAATTTTGATGCAGCATGAAGCAATTTAGGAGTTTCCAAATTGCAGGGTTGGATGGGACCTAACTACTCAATCTCTTCTGCTTGTGCCACTAGCAATTTTTGCATACTTAACTCTGCAAATCATATCATCAGAGGTGAAACAGTAAGTGCCTCTCTTTCAATTTGCTAGTGCATTGTTGTTTAAAGAATTTATGTGCCTTCATAGTCAGCAAAATTTGCAGGATTTGATGCTGTGTGGCGGTTCTGATGCAGCCATTATTCCAATTGGTAGCATATGTATCTATAATTCTGTTTGTGATTGAAATATTAAGCTATTTTAAGTCTATAACTTACCATGCATTTACTTGTCATGGGAATTTTCAGGCTTAGGAGGTTTTGTAGCTTGCAGAACACTTTCACAAAGGAACAATGATCCAACCGAAGCTTCACGCCCTTGGGATACTGTAAGCACATCGAATTATCTGTTTTCCTCTTGAATAGTTCTTTAGTATGGCCTGTCTGTTCCTAGCCTACTTGTTGGTCAGATTCTCAAGCTGAAATGCATTTCTGTGATTGAGCAGGATCGCGATGGCTTTGTTTTGGGAGAAGGAGCTGGTGTTTTGCTCTTAGAGGAACTAGAACATGCTAAGGCATACTTGCTGCAGATTATGTTTTACATTGTTTTTCATTTGTATGCCGCCGATATTTTCTATCTCTGATTCCATTTCTTCATTGACAGAAACGAGGGGCGAAAATATATGCAGAGTTCCTCGGCGGAAGTTTCACTTGTGATGCGTATCACATGACTGAGCCTCATCCTGATGGTAAAGAACAATAATTCAAGATTACAAATTGACAGTTGGACACTTCAAAAACTATAATACATAGCCTAATGCTCCTGTTTTGATTTCTCAAAATTAGGAATGGGAGTAGAACTTTGCATGGAGCAAGCATTAGCTCAAGCTGGTGTATCCAAAGAAGATGTGAACTACATAAATGCTCATGCTACATCTACACAAACTGGTGATCTTAGAGAATTCCAAGCTCTAGTCCGTTGTTTTGGTCAGAACCCTGAGGTAAAGAAGAAAGAACATACATGAACTCTGCAATTTCATAGTCTTTACTTATCAGTCACTCTTCAATATGTCATTTTATGCTAAATTTCTTCAGCTGAAAGTGAACTCCACCAAATCCATGATCGGCCACCTACTAGGAGCTTCAGGCGCTGTGGAAGCCGTGGCAACAGTTAAGGTAAAAAAACTTCTGCTCTCAGAATGCTATAATTCCCTCGCTACAGCAGCTTATGTTATTGGTGCAATGATGCTCAACTTATTTGACTTTTTAGTTGTCTTGTCTTATTTTGATTCAGGGTTTTCTGTTTCAAATGTAGGCTATAGAAACGGGATGGATCCATCCTAACATCAATCTTGAAAATCCTGACAAAGCCGTGGTATGTAATTAATTGAAGCAACTTTCAGGATTAATTTCACTTATAGTTACTGAATTTTACTCTTATTGCAATAAAATTACAAATTTTATTTTTATCCCGAGAAAAGTGCTAAATTATGTTTTCATTTAACTAGAGTCGCTTATGGCCAGTTTCTGACGACACATCAGTTACTATATTATATTTATAGCGACACATTAATTGCTACATTAAATTTCAGGTGACATGTTCCAGTTATCTATATTGGAAATTTGGCTGAAAATGAATTCAGTGAAATGAAAATAAAGTCCAGTGGTTTTTTTGGGATGAAAATATTTTTTGTAATTTTACTGCAATAAGAGTAAAATTCAGCGACCCTATTTGAGTTAAGCCCTACTTTCATGCTTTTTTGCAATTAGTGACTTTTTTATTATGGTGCTATATACCTATATCTGTGACATTCAGGACATGAATGTGCTCGTCGGTGCCAGAAAAGAACGCATGGAAATAAAGGTGGCATTGTCGAATTCTTTAGGATTTGGTGGACACAATTCTTCCATTTTATTTTCACCATATAAATGAATCGATAGCTCAAGCTAAGGGGACAGCCTGCTCAGAAATCAGCTCCCCCCTACGTGTTCTATTTCCTAGGCCATGGAAACCAACACCGACGCAAACAAAAGTATGGTAGAGAAATAACTTAGATCGCAGTGTAGTCCAGACCTACGGCCAATATCGGAAGAAGTGATGGCGAAAATATCACAAGCAAGCGCATAGCGCTTTGCTTCCAACTCCATTTCACTTGATAAAGCCAGAAAAGGATACCACTAAATATAGTAATCAATCTTATTAAGCTTCTAGAAATAATTTGGTAACAAATCCATTATCATGGAGTGCAGATTTATTTATCAAATTTTCATTTAATTTTTTTTTTTTATTTCTGCATCTAGATCAAACTTGTTATCGTTCACCTTTCTTTACTCAGCCATACATAATACATGCAAACACATGACCAAGACGCTTTCCAGTCTCTCAGTTCTCATTCGCCGCACCTCACACCTAGAACTATCCATTTTCATAAGAAAAATGGCATAATTGTGCTTAGCAGAGTTCTTCGCAAAGACTAAATGCAAGACATGACATTATGGCATCCAAAACTTAATAGGCAAAAAAAAAAAAAAAAATTGCAACTAGAATTATATCGACAAGCAGACACATTACAAACTCATATGAATCATAAGGTAATATAAATTTTATACCAAGTGTACAACGTAACTCTAGATCATATACTGGATGTTCATATCAAGTAGATCAATAAAGCCTCGTTAAAGCATGAGAATGTAGAGTTTGCAAGTATTCAATGTCTTTTTTGTCCTTAACTTGTAAAGCATAGCTTTCTCTTTATATTTCCTCATGATCCTCGAGTACTTAGAGAATAAGTCCTTTAACCATGGTGTTCCGTGAGCAAAAGTTACAGTCCACCATAAAACATGACTATGTCTTTAAGTGCATGCAGTCCCCAGTCCAAAAGTTCAGACAAGAACCCAGGAATACTGGTAACTGACGGCAATGTAGAGAAACCCAGGGCCAGGAAAAGATGTAACCATTCTCAGAAACTGCTGAAAGGCAATTGGATCACCAGAGCTTTGTTTTAACCCAAAACAGGAGGAAGACAACTCCTAACACAATAGCTACAGGAGCCCACTTTCTAATTAAGGCCTGCACTCAAGGGGTATAAAGAACACTATAATTAAAATTATGAACCAAATCTACTTCATGCAGTAGCATCGAACTGCCAGGATTCATCAAGAACTACGCAATTACAAGCCACGACACTACAAGGATATAGTACATTCAAAGCAAAGCTAAAGTTTACGCACTGCAGGACTCACAGCACCACTTGGTTACAATTTCTAAGCAAAGGAAAAACACAAACAAAGAAATACAGGGATTCATAAGAGTTCAATCTATCCCATTCCCAGAGCAAAAGCATCTAACTGAAACTTTAAGCACATAAACAAATGAAACAATAAACTAGAATCCTTTGCAGTCCCAGAAACTAAAGTCCCATGTGGCCACATCTTGCATGGTCTTGTGAAAAACAAATAAGAACAGAATTGAATGTTGAAGTGATAGTCATTTTATGTTCAATAGATGCAAAAACCAGTGAATTAACTTCCAAAGGATCATCATTCTAATTTTTGAATTAACAATACACCAGAAACAGCCAATAAGTATCCACAGGGCTATCCAAATCATCCTCATTAAGGAGATACAAAATGAATACAATAAAACCAGCAAACAAATTTTTTTCTTTTCTCAATAACCATGACTCTTTCCTTCTAGTGCCAAGAATATAAACAAAAGAAACACCCACTATTGTTACTATCATTCCTTTTCTTGAAAGCATATTTTCATATGCATCACAAAGAGCATCATTAAAATTTCCAACTTTGGTAGAGGTAAAGATAGTCCTAAGTTATTCATGTGCAATAGCCAATAAATAAAAAGCAAGTTCCAAAATTCTAGTTGGTTAAACTTTGTAACTACTAGTTCAATGCAACTAACCTGTCGATTCAAATCTATTGCCTTGTCAGCATATATACGGGATTCTGATGTTAAACGACTGGACATCTCACTGACCTCTGCATTATCATCAAATATCCAAAGTACTCTTCATTAGCATACTAAATGGGAAATCAAACGGTGTTATTTCACAGGAAAGGAGGATGAGAAAGCGAGAGCATCATCTTAAGAAAACATGAGGATAAAACAAAAAGAAAAATGATGTGCTTCTGTCAATCTTCTCTCTAAAATCTAAGGAAAAGACAGCAAATGACCAAGAGCAGATGACAAAGGAAAAAAAAGCAAGCATATCATAGTCCAGCTTATGGCTCAGTTGTCTACATATTTTACCAAGAAGAATATGCACAACAATACAGTCACAACATATTATTATAGGTTAATGCAACTAAAATGAGGATTTGGATTTCCATTTACTTAACATGCCCCGCATGTGATAACAATATCAAGTTGCCTTGAAAGTAGAAACCAAAGGAGTTCATGTTATTGTCCCCAACAAGTTCAAGTCTAACTTATTTAACCATTATACAGAAAGCACAAAGATTTTGATTAACCTATCCAATGATGTTTTCAAGTTAATATATTCATCAATCTGATAATTATGAGTGTAATTCAAAAAAATACACTGACTCTTATTTCAAGTATAGATCTCCCTCACATCCTAATTGTGATATCCAGCATATCATTCTGTGATTATGAATTCAATCAAAAGAAAAACATGATATGTTGAAACCAAGAGATCTCAAAAGTAAAGCAGGATTATCTTACGGTCGAGTTTTTCACCAACACCAAGAACTTCTTGGACATTACGAGTCATTATCTGGTGGACTTCATAGAGTTCATCATTCAACTTTGCAATATTACGTTGAGTACGGGTGTCCTGGTACAATTTCTTTGTTTTCTGTATGAAAGTATCTTAAAAATATAAACATGAAAAACAAAATCAAGCCTAGAAGAAGTGTTGAAAACAATGGTCAACCAAATATGAAGCGTGAAAAATCTAACAAACAAAAAGACCTACCAAATTTAATGAAGGCATATGGTCTAGCAGCAGTCTCAATTTGAGCCCCATTTACACGCTCAAATTCATTCTTGAGGTCTTCCAAGTACTGAAAAGCTAGCTTCTTAGGATAAGAACGGTCACACATTGTGAGGTAACAAACACGTCCTTCAATGATGTAACTAAGGTCTAAAGTCAAGGAAAATGTTAAAATTGGAAACACATATTAACAAAAGGAAAAAAACAAAAACAGAAAAATTGGAATATTTTAATGAAAACACAAACACACACACAACATACAAACAACTGAAACTTAACAAAGGAAATCACACATGACGGTTCAACAATATCAAGTAGAATGAATTAAGCATTAATTAGCTCGTTAAGCAATGTAAAATGTACTACAGAGTTGATCATACTAGTGCATATACATACTACCGGTGTTGATTGTGCACTAATTAAGTCAAAATTTGAAAATGTGATGACATGTCAAAATCTGAAAATAAGCAGGATACTGGAAGACATAAGGGCCAGTTTCAATGGACATCCGTGAAGGCTCATTCTGGCCAGTGGCAAGATTCTTAAAAAGTGCCTTGACTTGTTGTTTGTACATCTCAATGTCTTTCACATCACGCCCATCATCGAGTCCCTCGGCTAATGGAAGCCCATCAGTAACACGGGCAATCATTGTCAACTTCACCATTTTTTTTCTCACTTCCTCAAATGCCAAATAACTGCATTATATTAAAGATAGAAAACCCAGATATATGAGATAGCCAAATAAGTGTGTTCTAAAAGGAATCTTACAAATTGTTGTTTGGAGAAGACTGAGATAGTTATGGTAAATTATTTTAAATTTCTCTAAGATTTTTTATTTAAGAAATCGTCTATGCAATTAGTGAAACATTTCATTGTAATTAGAGGTCACCTTTTGACTACATCAATAGAAAAGAGATAAATTTTGAAAAAGAAAACTAAATTTTCTCCCTAAATCTTACAATTATATCATACCCATGAAAATCAGCATAAACAACTTAAGAACCCATATCTAATTTCAAATTGACTCCAATGTCCACAAAAAGAGCGAAAAACCCAAGTTCCAACTTTCTGCAAATATCAGAACGTAAATATAAGCTCCCATTTCTTGTCATTTATCGTCAAAAGAAATACTAAGCCTTCAAGTTCTCTGCATATCAAAATCGATCCCATAATGTTCCACCCCTCGCTCCAAAAAACGAAAGATTTCTTTTTTTAATAAAATTATTGAATTTCAGCACGGTAAACGCAATATGGATCGAACTCAGAAAACAAGATCCTTGTGATCTGTCTCCACGAATGAAATATTAATCGAATAGAAACAGGTAATTACCCAATCAATCAATGTGCACCAACATACATAGTCATTCAATTATAAATAACGCACACTATTATCGAGAATTACCTGATTATAGCATACGAGATTATGATTTGCTGATGTTAGCGATCTGGGGAAGATAATGATGGTGAAATCTATAGGCAAAACACAGGTCGGGGACAGTATATATATTTTAAGAAAAAATATGAATTAAGACAGAATGTAGCTCCATGCTGTTAGATGTTGTACTCAGAAAACGAAACTGCCGCGAGGTAGCGTTGCTTTGGGCCTGGCTGCGGCTCGAATTACTAAAAAATTTTACACCAATTATTGAAATTTAATTTATTTTTTCAAAATTATTTGCATTTTTATTTTTTTCGTTTTTACCTATTTATTCAATTCTACCTATTTCGTTTTATTCTTGATAACTTTCGATGACGTGGCTTCTTTCGTGGAAGGGATATCAAGAGGCAAAAGGCACGAAAATTTAAATTTTCCAAATATCAATAGGCAAGGAAGTTTAAAAGCACGATCTCTTAAGCATCATATTCAGATCGCAATAGACTGTGGCTTCGTTCATGGAAGGGACATCAAGAGACAAGGAAGGATTTTGTATGGATTTGGTGGATAGAATTTGTGGAATTTATTTTTTGGAGGTGTTGTTAGGGTAATATTTGGCAAGAATCGTAGATATTGGCTTTGGATCTAGTTTCTCTAGTGTTTTCCTTTTGATTCTTTTTGTAAATGAAATCCTTATATTGGAAGTAACAGAATTTTGTTTCCGAAAAAATGTGCTTCAATTTTGTGGTTTGCTTCCTTATTTTACATAATGTTGATTCATTAAAACTTTATTGGTAAAAGAAAATTCATGCGGTATATTTGTCTCAAGAAAAAAGAAAAAGAGAAAGATCTAGCACATTTCAAGTGGTATAATTATTTTAAAACTTTGTAAAGAGTGGTGAATTAGTGAATTAATTAATTTTCTTCTTCGTCTTTCTTCTTTTTTTTCTTGAATAAGACATTTTCAATGTATATCTAAACTATTTCCAAGATATATTAGAGATATTATCATAAAATTTCTAAACGTATACCGAAGTACCCCAAAATATATCCAAAAAATTCTCAAGAAATCTCCAAGATATATCTAAAATATCCCCCAAGATTTACCTGAGGTATTCCTACGAAATTTCCAAAAGTAATCCCAAGGTATACCCAAAATATTCTCAGAAAATTTCTCTTAAGGAATCCCCTGAGA